>CAIGRP010027024.1:0-36212 GCA_903798385.1 Fraxinus cuspidata | reverse complement strand
TCATCTTTAAGCCTATATGGGTTAACGCATTCAAATAAAAGTACAATTAAGAAGTCAAGAAAAATAAAAAAAAGTTAATTCAATTTTAAAATGTTGGACCATTATTATGTAGGGTTATGTACTATGAAAACGATATGAACGGTACGAAGACAAATCTAAACGGCCCCATAACATTTCAACATCTCACTCTTTATGAAGGTGGCTCTTCCCTCTATAGTGGAGGCACTTTGCCCTTTTTTAAGCTTCATTTTTCAATCAAAATGCATTCTTTTAAAGTGATTTGATCTCATTTCAACTACATATTTTTCAATAAAATAATATTACACTCAAATTCAAAAAATTTATTTGGTTAAATTTTCCATTGTAATATTATTGTAAAATGCATTTTTTGAAAAGAAAAAACAACCCCTTATTTTCCTAGCCGACAATTTTTATGGTAAATTATAAAAAGAAAAGAAAATTATTAATTTGGATTTTATTCTTCCACCCCAAGAATATTGCTAATTAAAGATTTTAACAGTTAAGATTTTTGTGTTACTATTATACTCCCGTAAATTCCAACTATTGTACGCTTATGTTTGACGGGAATCACATAATTCTAGTATTTAAAGAAAATAACTTCCTAACATCCCAATCACGGTGGTACTTTAATTAAAATGGTTGTTCAAAAATAATTTAAAAAATTCCATTGAAAAATATTTTTGTCATAAAAACTTATATTACATCACATGCAATCGAACATCTAAATATCGCTCAATTTTACCTAAATGAATCTTAATAATTTAACTTTTTGGTCAAGACTAGAGTATTAAAAATAATTAAAAATGTTTGGTTTTAATACTCTTGAACACAGAGGTTTTGGTCCCAAACTTATTTAACTCTGTGGTCAAGAGTATTAAAAACAAACATTTGGGTTCAAAATGATTTTTTCCAATAAAAGGGGGGTTGGAGAAAAAGGATTCCAATTGAAATACAAGAAGATTAATAGAGTGACTTGTGAATGCCACGTGAACCAATGTGTTTATGCGGTTTGAGGAGACACGCGCAGGGCCATTCTTTTTTTAATTTACTTTTCGTGGATATGGCGTGTTTCTTGTGTGACCAAGCATGATGCACCGTGAATCCGTGATGTATTCAAAATTGGAATTCAGCTAGGGCACAACATTTACCATTTGTCCGATCGTTTATTAATATTTAATTAAATAATATTAAAAAAATTTCAATACATATGTAAATGCACTAATAAGTAAAAATTATATGTATGTGTGTGTGTAAAAATATAATTCAATATAACCTAAAATAATAATTAAAAAAATAAGATACAGCCACACTCCAACTCTGTAATTTAGTAGTATAAATAAAAACTTTACTTCTTATTCTAATTCAATTAACTAACGGGAATCTCTCTATCTTAATCAATTACACATACTCCAATTTCACTTTTATTCCTATTATTAATTCCTATTATTAATTTTCACGAATCATATTCACAACTCATAAAATTTAAATCATAACTCAAAAAATGAATTAAATGAATAAAAACGAAGAGAGAGAGGGACGTTCATAGTCCGTCCGAGAGTTTGATATTAGAGAGACCGGTGTCGGCGGCGACTTGTCGACATCAGCATTATCTGATTTCTGAGTTCGCACTTCGCAAATCGCAAGGCAACAAGAGAACTGGAGAAAGGTTTGCCGTTTGCAATTGCGTGATTTGGGGGGAAAATAGGTACACAGTAATGGATTTTCAAAGATGTACATTGACACATATCCATGGATTGGGCCTAAACATTTTTCAAAAACAAGAGGCCCATCAACCCAAACAAAAGGGCCAAAACTCACAATTTAGTCATTGGCTTCTTGCTTCCACGATTTTCGCATCTGCAATTGCAATACTCGCGTCCGCCAATTACTGAAAATTTCGTCGGATGCTGGCTCTGGCACTGATTATGGAGGGTGGGTTGGTGCAATAATTTAGAAAAAAAGTTATTCATGTATCAATAATTTAATAAAAGGGAACCTAGAGTCAAATAATAGTTATATTGGAGGATTAGTAAGACAAAGACAAGTAGATAGTAATACATTTGCAATTGCTTGTATTTTTGGCATCGAATTGTGTGGAGAATATATGGACGACTTTGAGAAATTGAACATTAACAATTAAAGAAATTTGCCAAACAAGTGCTCACCATCAAAAATAGTGTCATGGTTTCGCTTCGATGGTCAAGTTACTTCTTGTTGCAATATCAATTCTATAAATGAATAAAATGTATTTTACCTGAGGTTTAATCATGGAAGAAGATTGAGGTCATCTATAGACCTTGTATGTCGTTCTCCAGATTGTAAAATAGGAGTCACGCACTCTTAATCTCACCATCTTTGAGATTATTGTATTTATCATCATCATAATAAATTATCGGTGATGTGACAGTTTATGTACAATAATGAGATTGAACAATTTAATTTATAAGAAAGAAAGAGAAATGTGAGAAATAATGAATTGCTACATCATCGATAATTTATCGTCATGATGATTAGATCATTACTCTTATATTTATGTCGTGTTGGTGTCTACCATATTATTGTGACATTATTCATGCTAGCTCAACTTCTTTAATTTGATCTCGAATGTCTTTTTTTTTTTGCATTGTCTATCTGAGAATTAACTCTTCTAACTTGACCTCATGTGACAAGATTGCAAATATTTCTCTGTCAGTCGAGACTTATTGTAAACACTATATGATTTGTATTCTACAACTTTTGTATTGTCTAAACTAGATGGAAGCTATAAATATACGAGGAAATTAGCCTTAGTCACGCTTTTATTTTCAAAATTTTATAGATCTTGTGTTCTGAAAATAATTTTAAAAATCAGGTGCTACTTAAACTAACCTTACAATAATCCCTCCCTCTCTACTCTCTAGCTAGTGTCTACACTTCTCCCCCAATTTCAACTCTTCCTCCCCCGTTATCTCTCTTTACGGTTGTACTACATGTACATAATGATTTACATACATATTATATGGTAAAATATAAGTGGATTAGAATTTCTTCAACTAAATAAAAAAAAAAAACTTACCCACTCTCTATTGACACTTCATATGTATGTAAACCATTATATAACTTCATTATTTACAAGTAGTATTATTCCTTTCTTTATCCTCCCCCACCACCAATTGATGCACCACAATCCTTAAGAGATCTAAAGTTCTAAACAATCACCATCAAACCTTTGCACTTCTAGTATTGATTTGCAAAAGTTAATTCCCTCCTCATATTTACCACCTTTGTCAGCATGACCTCGACCTCCTTCGTTCCCAACCTCTAACCAAGGTGGTGACTCATTGAAGAAGAGTTGCTCGAGTCTCACCCGTAGAAGATAACATTCGCTGGAGCCTAGGTCCTCTGCATAAAGGGTTGCTAATGTCTCGAGAGTTGCAAAATAGCTTGAAGTCACTAGAATAATTGTGAAGTTAGAAGAACCTTGTCAACATGAGACCACAAGGTCGTGCAAGTCTTAAGTCAATAAGTTTATACTTCATTGGAAAGCTTTAGGGTTTGTGTGCGGATCAAGGTGTGTTTTGAATGGTGATACGGAGTAGAAAAATTGGTGGTGCCGTGATGGTCGGATTTTTTTGGATTTATGGTGGGTTTTTGGACTAGATATGGTAAAAACAATGTCGAGGTGTTGATGGTGGAGAGATGATTGTGATGGTAACGGGTTCAATTACAAATGTGTAATTTTCAATTATATGACTATAATTTTCAAAATCGTGATTTTTGGTTTTGCTTGTCATTTGTAATGATTTTTTCGTAGAAGGTGGTGGAAGCATGTAAATACGGTGATTTTTGAAGGTGATTGTTGTGGCTACGATGGTGGTGGTATGTGGGTCAATAAATTACAATTTAAAAAAATTACACATAATATAATAGCAATAACAAACAATGTAATTTATAATTATATACACATCAAAAAATTGATAATATACATAAAATTATGTGATTGTCAAAAAAATCACATGCACTATTAAAAAAATTGAAAAAAAGAGAGAGATTTGAAGGGCACTTTTAAAATGAGTAATGTTATTTAGCCCCACTGTGATTACACCCCAATCTAGGTGGCGTTAATGTGGCATTAAATGATAGGTGAAATTAAATAAATCATTTAATTTCACATTTCATTTAAACTATTATTTAAAACCACCAGGACGGAAGGTAACCCCAGTGGGACTACAAAGCATTATTCTTTTAAAATTATTTCATCTTACTCTTGTATTGTTCAGAATTTATTAATTTACTTGATTTTCGAAATTGGACCATCAAACTTTCCATATTTGTGTAATTAATTCTAAAAATATATTCCAAAGTTTCAACCAAAGGCCCAAAAAAGGTGAAGATTTCTCATAGGGAAAAGTACATAAATACAAAAGTTTAAAGATTTTTCAAAAATCAGATGATCACATTTTGAAACTCATGATTAAAAGTTTGACGACACTTTGTGAACTCTGATAAACATTTGTGATCTATAACTTAATTAATTAGGTCACAGTTAAACTAATACATAATTTATGGCCACAATCATGTACAGTCACAAATAATAAAAAGTCATAATTACAAAAAATAATTTGTAGGTCACAATTTTGTATTTTAGTTACAAATCATATATTTAATACGTTACATATTATTTATGGATAATTGCAGCAAAAGCCCTAAATTTTTAAAATACTGACAGACTTTTCTCAAACTTTTGATTTGTTGCAGTCGTCTCCCCTAACCTTTTAAAACGTTGCAGGAGAAGCCCTTTTAGGCGATTTTCATCCAAAATACCGTCAGTTGATCCAAAAAATGATTTTGACCACATCTTAATCAATTTTAAAAGGGCAAATGATAATTAGCTATTCATCACATTAAATAATTAAATAATAAATAAAAAGCCAACCCCGCCCCAAATGAAACCCCAAACCAGAACCTAGGGTTGGGAAATGGGTCGGGTTGAGTCGAATTTGTGCCTAAATCAGACCAACCCGACTTGGTCGGTTTGGCAAGTTTCTGAAACCCGACGCGACCCTATTCTGTAAAGAAAACCGACCATTCGGAACCGAGTCGGGTCGAGTAGAATGACAGTTTTCTTCCATCTAAAGGTAAAATTTATGAAAGAACATCAAAAATCCATCCAAGTTATCTTTTATGAAAGAGAAAAATACACAAACCTTAACTTTCTTCACATCTAATTCCTTAGTGTGTCAACTGTCAAACAAAGGTTTCCAATAAATTTCCTCACCAATCATGCCACTTCTCTCCACCCGCAACAACCCCCTAAGAAAACCTTGAAATTGAGATTAAGAACTTGTTTGGATTGAAATTCAAAACCCATTAGTCTTAAATAAATCAGTAGTGCCTTTGAAAACTTACAACCCTTCTAGCGTCAGGAGATAGCCAATATTCTTCAGCCCATTTATTCTTCTTGTCATCTTCCAACACCCACAAATTCAACTATTGTTTTTTTCTATACAAGCAAGCGCTAACTTCCCGTTTTAAATCGGTCTAAGAAGCGAAGTCATTTTGAGGAGGAAAGAGCTTCAAAGAATTAGGGGTGAATCAGAGAAGGAGAAGAAGAAGAGATCAGCTTTGAAGTTTCTGGAATGATTTTTTAGATAGACTTTTTAACTTCTAACTTTACATTGGGTCGGTTTGGAACTGCAAACCCAGCGAACCCTTATGAATTCTCATATGAGTGTACTCGAGCCAACCTGAAAAAAAATTATATACAGACCCAAATCGACCCGACTCGAGACGGGTCGGGTCGATTTTCCGAGTTACTGATTTATGTGCCCAGCCCTACCAGAACCAGTTGTCCTCTTCTCTTAACCTCAGCCAAAGGCATAGCATTGTATATTGAAGCTCTCATGCCGCCAACCGACTTATGCTCCTTCAACTGCACCATCTTCTCCTTGGTCGCTTCCTTCACAAGCTCAGCTTCCAACTCCAACTTTACCAAAGTAAATGGCACATTCATCAATCACCTCACACTTTTTTTCCATCGGACACCTAAAGAACCCTTTGCTCCCATCAATGGTGTTATACAAAATATGTGCCTTCTTCACATTCTTCTTCTCTACCTCGTTCAATCCACCCTGAGCAATGAGATCCTCGAACACCAGCCCACACATATAAATACCGAAACAAGGGAGACAACGTGGATCTTGTAATCTAGCATTACAGTAGTATTTGGTTGCTCATTTCCAATCAAATACGACCTTACTATCACAATTTTAACCTCAGATGGATCGACATTTTCTGGGCTCTAGCGTAGATGACCGCAAATTTGCTCACATCCGTTGGGTTGTAGCAAAAATTGGACGACCTTTTTTTAAAATTTTTGTTTATTATTTAATTTGATTAATAGCTCATTACCATTTTGCCCTTTTATAATTGATTAAAATGTGGTCAAATCAATTTTTTGGGTCAATGTCGGTATTTTGGATGGAAAATGTCCTAAAGGGCCTCTCCTACAACGTTTCAAAAGGTTATGGATGACGACTACAACAAATCAAAAGTTTGAGGAAAGTCTGTTAGTGTTTTAAATGTTTGGAGCTTTTTGCTGCAATTATCCATATTATTTATTAATCATAAATTATCCAAAATCACGACCACAATAGAAAAAATTTACCCACCACCTCCGACAACCACAGAGAGACAAATAGAAAAATGGCAGCCATTGCAGCTCCATCTCCTTCCTCAAAATCCACTACCACCTCTTCCACCACTATTACAACAAATGCTACTGCCACCATCCTTGCACCACAACCCCCAACACCACCTCACCACTACACTGCGTAGATTTGTACACCACACCACCACCGCCTAGATTTGTACATCCTCTGTACCACTAGTGCACATATAACAATCACCACATATCCACATCACCACCATCATGCACATCTACAACCCACCATTATATAAACAATAACACATCATACATGCTCCATTGTAACCCACGACTGCATCTATCAAACAATTCAAGTTCGTAACATTTGTCGACGTTAGTTTCGCGTGGACAGAAAAGGGTGACTCACTTCGATTTTTTGCCTCCACCACCGCAGTAGCGGCAAGCAGACACGTCAGAAGTAGTGTTTTGTGATGATGGCGATGGTGAAGACGGTGATGGTGGTGGTGGTGGATGAAGTGGTGGAAATGGGACGGTGAAAATAGGGTTAGGGTTAGGTTTTCTATATGGTCCATTGCTAATCTAAATTTCACATTTAGAGCTCACTTGAGCACCATTTTTTCAAAGAATTTATTTTGAAATAATGGATTAATGAAAAATGTGTTTGAAAAATAAAGAAATATTTTGGATCTACGTGTTATATTATTTTATCAAAAAATAGATGACTGAAAAGAAAAGAGGAAAATATATTTTAAAAATAATAGAGTTTATGCAACTGATTAATGTAATGACCCGATGGGCTAATTTTCACGCCCTATCCATTCTGAACACGCCCATAAATCTATCCAACATTTCGTTAGGAAAGCACCCTCTTCATCCCTCCCTTTTCACTGTCTAGTTCAAATTTTCAGTGCGTGAGCAAATGTTCGTCTCTCTACATCTCAGGCGATCTTCACTTTATCTCTCTACATTTACACACACATATATCTTCATATAATTTCTTCACGGTTGCAGAATATATATACAATTAAATCTATTGCTGTAATTTGATTTGAATACACCTTCAATATCCCTCTAAAACCCTAAACCTAAAAATCGCACACACGCAGTGAGGTGAGACAGAGATGGAGTGGAACCATGAAACCCTAGAATTCCTCTCACAATGTTTCCTCAACACGCTCTCCCCACTTCCTGAGCCCCGCCGCCTTGCGGAGGCAGCGTTGGCAGAGGCCTCCGATAAGCCTAATTACGGCCTTGCCGTGCTCCGCCTTGTTGCCGAACCCTCCGTCGATGAGCAGATCCGTCACTCTGCTGCTGTCAACTTCAAGAACACCCTCAAGGTCCACTGGGCTCCGCAGACCAACGATCCGTCCATGGCTCAAACCCACACTATACCGGACCCGGAAAAGGAGCAAATCAAATCGTTAATTGTGACTCTAATGGTGAATTCGTCTCCCAAAATCCAAGCACAGCTCAGTGAAGCCCTGACCATAATTGGGAAACACGATTTCCCCAAAGCATGGCCCACTTTATTACCGGAGCTAGTCCGGACTCTTGATGGGTTAAGCCAGGCCAACGATTATGTTTCTGTAAGTGGGGTTTTGACCACCATTAATTCGTTGTTTAAGAAATTTAGGTACCAGTTTAAGACCAATGAGTTGTTGCTCGATTTGAAGTACTGTCTTGATAACTTAGCAAAACCGTTGTTAGAAGTATTTAAACGTACTGCAAGTTTGCTAGATCAGGTAAATACTTCTGGCGCCGCAAATGCAAGTTCCCTCAAGCCGTACATGGAGTCCCAGCGGTTATGTTGTAGGATTTTTTATTCGCTGAATTTTATGGAATTGCCTGAGTTTTTTGAGGACCATATGGAAGAGTGGATGATTGAGTTCAAGAAATATTTGACTGTAAAGTACCCTGCTCTCGAGGATAGTGGAAATGAGGGGCTTGCGTTGGTCGATGAGTTACGAGCTGCTGTGTGTGAAAATATTAGTCTCTATATGGAGAAAGAGGAGGACTTGTTTGAGAAATATTTGAGTGGTTTTGTAGAGGCAGTGTGGGGACTTTTGGTGGTTTCATCCTCTTCTTCTAGTCGTGAACGGCTAACTGTAACTGCCATTAAGTTTTTGACCACTGTCAGTGCTAGCGTTCACCATACTTTGTTTGCAAGGGATGACATTTTGCAGCAGATCTGTCAGAGTATCGTGATTCCAAATGTGATGCTAAGGGATGAGGATGAGGAACTGTTTGAAATGAATTATGTAGAGTTCATAAGAAGGGATATGGAAGGGAGCGACCTTGACACAAGAAGGAGAATTGCGTGTGAACTCCTTAAGGGGATTGCTACGAATTACAAGGAGAAAGTTACAGAGAAGGTAGCAGCTCAGATACAGTTGCTTTTGGCTTCATTTTCTGAGAACCCAGCTGCAAATTGGAAACACAAGGACTGTGCTATCTATTTGGTTGTCTCCCTTGCCACAAAGAAGGCAGGAGGAAATTCTGTTGCCACTGATCTTGTTAATGTTGAGAGGTTTTTTGGGTCTGTTATTGTGCCAGAGCTGCAAAGTCGGGACGTGGACGGGTTTCCAATGTTGAAGGCTGGTGCATTGAAGTTCTTCACCATGTTTAGGAATCAGATCTCCAAACCTATTGCAATTGCTTTGCTACCTGACGTTGTTCGATTCCTTGGCTCAGAGTCAAATGTGGTCCATTCTTATGCTGCCAGCTGCATTGAGAAACTTTTGCTGGTCAATGATGAAAGCAAAAGGGCGAGATACTCAGCAACAGACATAAGTCCGTTTTTGCTTGTCTTGATGACAAACCTTTTTAATGCTTTACAGAAGCCAGAATCTGAAGAGAATCAGTATGTGATGAAGTGTATAATGAGAGTTCTTGGGGTTGCTAATGTTTCTGGTGATGTTGCTTTGCCTTGTATCAACGGCCTGACAACTGTTCTGAATAGAGTATGTGAAAATCCAAAGAATCCTATTTTTAATCACTATCTGTTCGAATCCGTGGCTCTTCTCGTCAGAAGGGCTTGTGAGCAGGATCCATCTCTCATATCAGCATTTGAAACAAGCCTTCTCCCCAGCCTGCAGATGATCTTATCCCGAGATGTGACAGAATTCTTCCCTTATGCATTCCAGCTGCTAGCTCAGCTTGTTGACTTGAATCGGACTCCTTTACCTGGGAATTATATGGAGATCTTTGCCATACTCCTTTTACCTGAATCATGGAAAAAGTCTGCAAATGTCCCTGCTCTTGTGCGTTTGCTCCAGGCTTTCCTTAGAAAGGCACCACATGAGCTGAACCAGCAAGGGAGGTTGTCTAGTGTCCTTGGGATATTCAACACGTTAGTTTTATCTCCTAGTTCTGATGAACAAGGATTTTATGTGCTAAACACTGTGATTGAGAACCTTGGGTATGATGTGATCTCGCCCTACATTAGCCACATTTGGGTTGCTCTATTTAATCGGCTCCAACATAACAGAACAGTGAAGTATGTCAAATCTCTTGTGATATTTATGTCACTTTTTCTGGTCAGGCATGGTTCTCAAAACCTTGTAGGCTCGATGAATACTGTGCAGCCTGATGTTTTTCTTGCAATTTTAGAGCAATTTTGGATACCTAATCTCAAGCTGATAACAGGTTCACTTGAGCTTAAATTAACTTCAGTTGCTTCTACCAGACTTATATGTGAGTCTCTGACACCTTCAGATTCCAAGCTTTGGGGGAAAATGCTGGATAGCATTGTTACTCTTCTGTCACGCCCAGAGAAGGAAAGAGTGGAAGAGGAGCCTGATGTTCCAGATTTTGGTGAGACTGTGGGTTATAATACCACTTTCGTTAACCTGTACAACGCTGGGAGGAGAGAAGAGGATCCTCTGCCAGAAATCAATGATCCAAAACAATTTTTGGTTGCATCCTTGGCAAATCTTTCTGCTCTTTCACCTGGAACATACCCACGGATCATTAATGAAAATCTTGAGCCAGCAAATCAAGCTGCATTACTTCAACTTTGCAGCTCTTACAATCTTACCGTAGTTTAAGATGCTAGTCACTTCACAGTAAGTTTGCTGTTTTACCTGTTGCTTCTGTGCATTCATTGTTTGTCTATGCAGTATTATCATATTTTATAACTGTTTCTTTACATTTTAGGTGGTTAAGAATAGTGTTTATGGAATCAATTGACCGTGTGCTAAAACTGGAAAAGTTATAACAGATTATATTTGGGTAGCTATGACGTTTTATCACAACTCTTTTCACCTTTGAGCTACATATTTTTGGACCTACAGCTTTTAGATTTCTTTATTATCTGATTCCTGCACCTTGTCAGTTCCATTTTTGCCTCAGATGCAGATTAAAGTTGCAAACACCAATCTGATTACCTTAGATCCATGATAAATTACTGTATACTTGATTTTGTTGCTAAGAAGTAAGTGTTCTGGTTAGAGATATGTACCACACGTCGAATAAAATGGTGATCACGTTCCTTATTGGTTAAAAGTCCTCAGATTAGAAGATAAAAGGATGCCATATAATGTTTGATGAGTATTTTTGAAGTTACATGCTGTGATAGTTACCACAGGCACTGACTATTCTGTGGTAATTGCCACATGTACTATTTTTGAAGTTACATGCTGTGATAGTTACCACAGGCACTGACTATTCTGTGATAATTGCCACATGCACTGACTACTAGACTTTCAGCTGACAATCATATAAGAAACTAGTAGTTCATATTTGATAAAACTCCTTGAATTTTGTTCATCATCATTTCTTTAAGTTGGTTGACATAATGGATAGCAAACTTTAATATTTATGCCAAAACTAGCTGTGGGTAATGCAAAGCATTGTCTTTCAAAAATAGCTAGATTCTCCAATTTTACTTGTTCACCAGGAGCAGAACTAACTGTAAAAGAAATTACTACCCTAATAGACACTAAAATAAAATTAAGTTCTTTTTCAATTGACACTATATTCGTTGCCATTACTACTGAAATTAAAAACATCATCTTCAGGAACAAACGAAATATTTTGACTCAGTGTCCTCAACCTTGAAATGTCATGTTCAGTAGCCTTGTACATCAAGGACAGAAACAATGGTAAAATTTGACTTGAGATCAAATTGTTTTTGTTAGAGGACTACATGGGCTGATGACTAAGTTGGAAGAATAAAAGGCTGTCTAGCTAATAGATTTTTATCTATATCCCACTGTTCTGTACATACATTATAAATGCAATAAAGTTGGTTGAAGTATGTAGTATGTCAGTTCGGGTATATATGATTTGTGAAACTTCATGGATTCCCTATTTTTTATTATTTTTTATTTATTTATTTTTAATATGATTATCATTTATGCTCTTTCTTTTCAATGTCAAAATGATGTTTGTTATTATAGTATGTTGGTTTACTGACCTAAAGAATGCTTTGGAATGTCAGACAGCTGAATACGACTCTAAAATAGAATTAAATTGCAACACCAGCAGGGTATGTAAAAGATGAGGCAACATATTTTAGTTCTGTTTACCTCCAATAATAGGATTATTGTGATTTCACATTCAAAAATTTTATAAACTGCTGCTAGAAAATGTTTGTTTTGATCCTATTGTATATCGTAGATGATTTCACTGTTCGGTTGCATGCATATATTCATCATGGTTTGTCTTAGAAAAACAAATGCGACTACATTTATACAGTATAAGATATTCACACTGTTTCTTGTGTAAAAGTTCTCTATACTTGTTTTCTCATTTTGAAAAAGACTAGAAAATGCAAGCCATTGTGGCTTCTACTCTAGCAATCTGCCACCTGCATCCTGTTATTCTTCGATTACCGAAAGTGAACTTTGACGCTGCTCTTTACTTAATATTATGTTAGATTTCAGATACAACTGCATGTTGATGCTTTAGATTTAATATTTCTTTTAGTTTCGTTTTGCAGGTTGTTCTTCATTTTCTGAAGTCTTGAAATATGCCCTCTTAGATTTAGTGAATTTTCATGAATCCATGGATTTCTTAACTACATTACATGGTCTTTCTTTCAGGAACAATTATAATGATGATTGAAGCGTGGTTTGCGGTTTCAGTTTCTCGTCATTGAAGCATTCATCCATGATCATGTAGGATTCTCGAGTCGAATCAACTGGCAAAGTAAGGTATCGTCCATTTGTACATTTCGGTCTTTTGGTTGGACTTGGCATCACGTATGGTCATGTTAGGTGCCCCCATTCACCTGCCTCGATACAGCCGACCATCATCACATATTATGTTAAATCAATTTGGGGACACTTGTCTGTTGAGTTTGCTTGAATATTGAAGTTATATCAGCTTCTTTATTCACACGCTATTTCCTTTATTATGCGTCCAAATTTAGCATTTGGATAATTTTGTTGTGAAGTCAATATGGCACATAGAAACTGTGTGTTTGAGGGATTAAGAGTTCGGGCTGATTTGAGTTGTTATGAAGGTTAATCTTGCCGCAAGTCGACAATCTATTGCTTTCAGCTGTTATTTCTTGTTACATCCATTTTCTGCAGTTTATATAAATTTGGAATCAATTTTCGTTGTTTGGTTTATTATGAAGATTCTTATGCTATTGAATGACAAGTAGCATTATTAATTGAAGAGTAATGCTTCTTAGATGTGTGAGCCAATTCTAATAGGGGGACATAAGTGGGTGGAAATGTACGAACAAAGGACCAAAATTCCTTGAATAATCTACTCAACTATAATGCTGCAAAAGGTGTTTTGCACTATACATAATAATAATAATAATAATAATATAAAAAATGATATGGATGGTTCATGTTTAGGAGATTAATCAATTTAAATTATAAATAAATAGAAACAAGTTGTGAGTAAGTGATCGTACTTGTGGGCTCCTTGAAATATGTTTATAAAGTAGCTTGAGTATTTATAGATACGAGTCGAATATAGGTTAATTTTATTTATCCATAATTTCTTTGCTATTTCATTTTTTGCAAGGGGTAGAGGTATCGAATCTACATTCCAATTCATTAAATTCGTGCAAATTCGTCCATTTTATACATTTTATTGAATTTGAATATAGTAAACAGATATTATTGAATCATATAATGGGATTAATGCCTTATTTAATTTGATTTAATGAGAAATAAACATAAAACCTAATAGTTTTTAATAAATATGAACTACTCTTATTTAAATCATTATTTAATGTAGGTGTATACTATGAAAAATGTAAATAAAATTTATATTTTTAATTATAGTTTCGTAATTTGTGTGAAAATAAAAGCAAATTTATCTTTATGGGATTGAGGGGATAGTACTTTACCTAAAATGAAGATTAGGTGCGGGAAATCATGTTACAAAGTGCAACTTATAAATTAAGAGTTGGGAGAGGCAAATTTAGTGATATTCTTCTATTTGATTTATTTGTAGGAACGCGGAGATTGATTATAATTAACTTGGATGTAGTAGGCGTGTTCAATGAACAAAAAAAGGTAAAATTATGTATAGTTCGACGAAGTTCTTCTTTTGCACTCATTCAATCTATTAATAATAATAATTATTATTGATGGAGAGATATATTCAATGTAAATTTTGGTTTTATGTCACATCTATGAGTGCTGATTCATGTGTTGTGGTCCCACGTACGAGACCAAAAACAAATATAGTGTCCCTTAAATTCAGCGTGAGGGTCAAACACAGTTAGATTGGCCTTAAAATGACTTGGTGAAAAAGGGGGGGATGGAACGACCAAAAAAGAGTTGGAATTAAAGATTCTCATCGGGTACCAGGAGTTCAGATAAAAAAATAAAAAAAGAGTGGTATTGGAGAATCACAATCCACAAAGAATACTTAATCAGATCAAGAAAAGGGACAATTCCCCACCTTTTCACACTCACCAAATGCTCCTAACATTAATACATAAATATTAAGAAATTAGTCCAAATGGAATCTATAAATCAAAGATAAAGCATCTCGTTTGTTAGGTTAACAATTAATTCAACATTAATTTTTGTTTCTCCTTGACTTATTTCTAGAATCGTTGTATATCTTGTTGCTTATAGAATTCACGTAAAAGTCCAATTTAGGATGATGAATGCATGAAACCAAAATCTCTAGTCTCTACTGTTTGACATATATCATATTTGACGATAATTTTTTCTCCTATTTCTAGATAAAGTTTGTAATATATATGTTATCATAGAAAGATTCATATCTAATCTTATTGAAACCTTATAATACTCGATATTTATATATTTAACTTGTATTGAATTCATCTCAATTAACTCTTGAAAAAAAAAAAAAAGGAATGGTGGCAAGTGGGGATCATATTTTCCAAGTATCTTATCATAGAAATTTGTTACCATTTAAAAAGAACTCTAGTTGATTGCTTAATTTTTACAATATGCAAAGTTGGTATAAATTCTTCTATGTTACCTCTCTCTCTCTCTCTGATATGATCATGATATGAGGGCAACTTTGGGCAATGATCTATTGATCGTTGATGAAAGACTTATGACTAGGTCGTGAGCGAAGCGAATCAAGGAAGTTATGAGATTGCTTGCTCAAGCTACGGTAGACGAAACATTGATCACAATATGTAAAGGAACAAGTTTCATGTTGGGTTTGAAAAAAGTAACAAGATGGATCAACTGGTGCAAGCAACATGCGAGAGAGTTGAAGGGCAAAGCTATGTGACCGCATAACATACCTATGCATGCAACCGCATGCAACCATACCTTAACTCAAGTGAGGGCAGATTACTAGCCTATGCGGCCACATGAAATAAACTTATGCGGTCGCACATTTCAAAACTGGGACGCGATTTTCTAAATTTTGTGCAATCTTCTATTTTAGTTAAAATTCTATTTTATAATATATTTTGTTATTTTTAAAGTTTAATTCCGTTTTTAAGTAGGTTTTAGATTTCATATAAATAGGACTCATTCCATTGTAAAAAGACACAATTTGAGAGATATTATTGAGAGACATATTGCTTTCTTCTCGTTATTTATGAATTAATTTTGAACTTATCAAGAATTAAATTATTGTGGCGTTCAACAATTTAAATAAGGTTCATAAGTCACAGGATTGAGATTTTTTTAGCGATTGTACTGGTTCTTTGATTCAATAATTTACTGGGTTAAGCTTTTCAAAAGTTGATTTTTAGCTTTCTCGAATTTGTTCAAATTTGTCGTGGGTTTCGTAATTACTATTGTTACGTAGGTTCACATCACTATTTCTTTTAATTATTCTATCACAAAGACTTAAGAAAGTATTATACTCCATGTATTGTATTAGTCTAATTAGACAATTAATCAATCATTAACCAATGTAGTGAGGAGAAAATTCTTAGAAAGGATCAAAGTAGTTGGAGAAATGAAAAAAAAATAGTATTCTTCACAAAAAAATACTAGAAAATTTCGCCCTTCTCATTTCTAACCATACCTTGTAACAATTAGGACGAATTTGTTAAGAGAGTAAATAATTGAGTCGACCTTTTTCGATAAGGGTATGCTTCACATTTTGCATTCCATTAAACAAGGGGAATCTCAAGAACATAATGTTTTATTTTTTTTAATGTGAATTTTTCAAGAAAAACGGCGTCGATATAATAATGGAGAGACGTATAAGGGTTTGCTTCCCTGGCCAACATAAGTTAATTGCGATTAGCAATGAGCATTTATTTATTAGTGCTGTCACATTATTCGCATCCGTACACCCATTTACATTTTTATAGTAAAATAATAATTTGTGCATTAATTCTAAGCACTAGTCGTGGACCACGACTCGTGGTCACACCTAACCCGAAGTAAATACTCGGAGATTTTTTATTATTTAAAATTTGTATTTATTTTTCTTAAATAACACTTACTTGCAATTATTGTTGTTTATTATGTTCTTTTCTTAATTTGACAAGTAAAATTGTACATAACTATGATCAGATTGATATTAATTAATCCAAACATTATTATTGTCCGTTGAATTCTTATTTTGTTTCAATATTTTTAGTAAATGTTTGTGAGAAATAAGAAAACGTGTNTAATTTGACAAGTAAAATTGTACATAACTATGATCAGATTGATATTAATTAATCCAAACATTATTATTGTCCGTTGAATTCTTATTTTGTTTCAATATTTTTAGTAAATGTTTGTGAGAAATAAGAAAACGTGTATGGAAAGTTTTGTCAATCGAACCAAAGTATAGACTATTCTTTTTGAATTGAATAGATATGAATTAAAAATTCGAACGAAATTTTATTTTTGAAGATAATTCAAACATAATTTTATTTCAGCAAAATAAAAGGAATGAAAAGATGAGAGAATTAGAAATCAATAATAATTTAAATTGATTTGGTGTGTGAAAAAAAAAACTAAAAATCTCTATTTATAGATTTTCAAGCGACTTATTGAAATGTTGTATCTTTTAACATATACTACACATTTTCACAATAAATAGTGTAGTATATATCTTTTTATTGAAATGTTTCATTTCTCAACATAGAACACACATTTTCACATTAAATGGTATATATACACTATTTCATCATACACATTTTAAATAGTCACACCCATTATTAGCAACATAACTCTTTATAATTGAAGAGGCACCTATTAGAGATATATTCCAATTCATACTATAAATAATTCCAATTATTCCATGTTTGTGAGAAATAAGAAAACGTGTGTGGAAAGTTTTGTCAATCGAACCAAAGTATAGACTATTCTTTTTGAATTGAATAGATATGAATTAAAAATTCGAACGAAATTTTATTTCTGAAGATAATTCGAACATAATTTTATTTCAGCAAAATAAAAGGAATGAAAAAATGAGAGAATTAGAAATCAATAATAATTTAAATTGATTTGGTGTGTGAAAAAAAAAAACTAAAAATCTCTATTTATAGATTTTCAAGCGACTTATTGAAATGTTGTATCTTTTAACATATACTACACATTTTCACAATAAATGGTGTAGTATATATCTTTTTATTGAAATGTTTCATTTCTCAACATAGAACACACATTTTCACATTAAATGGTATATTATACACCATTTCATCATACACATTTTAAATAGTCACACCCATTATTAGCAACATAACTCTTTATAATTGAAGAGGCACCTATTAGAGATATATTCCAATTCATACTATAAATAATTCCAATTATTCCAACAATCCCTACATGAATGGAAGAAGTCGACAAGATCTCAGGAAGATGAAGATGAGTATTACTCAGAAATAATGTATCAGGATAAGTAGTTTTCGCTTTGAACCTTCCCCAATAAAAATATATCTAACTCACCAGCTAATTAGTGAACACAACGTTTTGAACTATCGGCTATTATTGCAAACCTAGGGCTCGGCCCACGAGCTCGTCATTTTTTTTAAAGATGAGCTTTAAAAAAAAACCTCAATTTGGACGGCTCGTGCTCGGGCTCGTGGCTCATTTTTGAAGAGCCGATGAGCCGCTCGGCTTGACTGCCACCCCTATGCAAACCTAGACAATAGATCAAACACATTATTTTTCATATCAAACTTTGGTTCTATATTGTGTTCATTATTTTGACATTGAACTCTCTTGGATTCTGTAAATGAGATAGAGAATTCGTCTAAGTCAAATCATCATTTGAACATGTCAGTTCGCACTCATATATATGATGTTTTATAAAAAGTAACATACAATACTCCACTTGTACTATTTATAAGATATAGTCATAATTGAAAGTATAGCTTATCCAAACCAATTTTTTTATAGACACGCTTATTTGTATTATAGAAATGGGGAGGAGTTAAAATTCTAAAGTGTTTTTCATCGAGTTAATCAGAACTAGTTTTCCAATCGAATTTAATCATGGGATCACCATCGCCAAGTTAAGTTTCCATTAAGTTAATCCATTAGTTTAGTCTTTACACCCATTTCTCTCGACGTGCAATTTATTCTCTCTAGATAACTTATTTGTATTATGTTTATGATGAATACCAAGACTTACCATTATATACTACATTCTAAACCATGTGATTTGTAACTAGCAATCTCGATTAAGCAATATAACAAGCATAAATTGTCACCCATTTACACTTTTATAGTAAAATAATAATTTGTGCATTAATTCTAAGCACTTGTCGTGGTCACACCTAACCCAAAATATACACTTGGATTTTTCTTATTTAAAATTTTTATTTCTCTTAAATAACAGTTACTTGGAATTATTGTTGTTTATCATGTTCTTTTCTTAATTTGACATTAAAATTGTACATAACTACGATCAGATTGATATTAAATATTCTAAACATTTTTTATTATTGTTTGTTGAATTCTTATTTTGTTTCAATATTTTTAGTAAATGTTTGTCAGAAAATAAGAAAATGTACATAGAGAGAAGAACATATAAAACTATATTGCCTTCAATAGCCAGGCGAAGAATGTCCGGGCATTAGACAATACAGATTAATGCTTACAACTGTGCATTAAGCTGAGTATAGATCTAATACTTATAACAGTTTTCTCTATTAACTAAAGCAGTTAAAGCTAATTCATGCATAGGTTCTTTTAGCACAGGTGAAGACAATTGAAGTTAAATAGTTTGCATTAGTCTTGATAGCAACAAATAGAAAGCGCGATAGACGTTTTTAAGAATATATAGAAATATAGTATTAAGTCATAACTAAGGAAACATAAAAAAAAATATTTTTAGTCTTGTCAAATGATCAATTTATGATAAATTTCTACCAAGTTAAATGCAAAGAATGTCCGGGCATTATACAATACAGATTAGTGGAATGTTGACACGTAATTCGACTCACATCTAGATTACGAATATTGTCAAAAGAGATAATTGATTTCGTCAATTTCGATTAAGTATGTATCCAAGAAAATCGTGTCCATTTCTGTTGACTTCAATTTATCAAACGTAATCAGAACTATCGTTGTTTATCTTTCGGCGATAGACGTTTTTAAGAATATATAGAAATATAGTATTAAGTCATGACTAAGGAAACATAAAAAAAATATTTTTAGTCTTGTCAAATGATCAATTTATGATAAATTTCTACCAAGTTAAATGCATTATGACTTTCCAATAAAAACTTGTTTCCCACGTTTTAGTTATTTTAGTCAACAAACCATGTACATAGTGCGTCGAACAATATAACACCAATCAATCTAATATGTTATTTTGTTTTTCAAACTTATAAGAGGCTGCAATTGATAAAAATAAACTTCTTATTCAAACTAATTATTTAAGTTGATATTTTATTTTTGTATAATTTTGACTGTCGTTATTCCCTTAAAAAGAAGATCGAGCTGAACCTAGGGAATCTATTGTGAAAATAAGAAATGTATGTGTCGTCTTTTAAAATAGGCTTGCTCACATAAAACGGAACGAAATTAAAAATTGTAACGGTAATTACAAGTCGGCCGGTCTAGATTCCACACAAATTGTATGATACAAAAGAATAGGAAGTCATAAGTTAAACGTTGTCCAAGTAAATTACTTTCTTGCAATTCAAAGATAAAAATATATATATATATGGAGTCAAATGAAAAATCTCAAACTCTTCACTTCACAGCCCTTTAGGCTTTTGCACTAACCTTAAATATTTTCAAACGTTGTTTCACTCATTAATCATTCTTATATTAATCGAAAGTAAGAAATATTCCAGTGGAATGATCTAAATGATCCTGATTCGAATAGACTCTACACGTAGAACCATCTCATCCACCAAAGTATATATTTTTATTTTGATTACACAAAGAAATAGTATTAAAAACGCGTGGCTGCAAAGAAGAGAGAGACACGCGTGTATCATGTATATATTGGCGGATAGATAAAGAAAGTTGTTTTTCAAGGATTCCGTAACGTCTGATTCAGGTGCTGTTGTGTGTGTGTGTGTGTGTGAAACATACATAGACAATACTTTTATACATACCTATATGTATCTATTGTATGTATATATAAAGCAAAGGGTGGTTTCGTAACTGAAAAGTGGGAGAAAAATAAGGTGAAAGGGCAGCCTCTTCATCCATTACACACTAGTTATTACATCCTCGGAAGCTGTTACATCTCCTCACCTATACATACACATTTAGATAGAGACAGAGCATTAAAAGGGATAATTAATTTGTTTGTTATTGAAAATGGAAATTAAAGGGTGGGCTTTGTTTGGATTATCGATGATATGATGTTAAATTGAGCAGGTCCAAACAAAGCTTCCTTCTTCTTCAACTCTAAACTTTTTTGCTTTCCCTTTCTTTTGTGAGCTTTGGAAGTTTCAAATAATGGCAAACTCTGAAAATGCAGGTAAAAGAACATTTACTTTTCATGGGTTTTGAGATTTTTAAGGTTAATATCTGTTAGAATACTAGGATAAACATTTTAATGATGTTGATCTTCAAAGTTTAAATTTTTATATGTTTTTCCTAGTTAACCCTGCTTTTGGAATACTTTTATTTTCAATTCTACTTTTCAAATTCATAATTAGAGAAATCAGCAGTTGAAGCAAATTTTTCAATGGGTTCTTACTTTAGTGTTGTTCTATTAAATTGTCTGATTATTCATCTCTGCTTCAGATATTTTCGATTCGTATTTGAGTGTCAAATTGTGAATTTTGAAACCCATGTTCTTATATTTCCTCGGGTCCATTTGTAAATGATCGGTGTAGATAGCAATTATCTGTATACGGCTCTATGGAAGGCTTGTGCAGGACCTATGGTGGATGTTCCTTGTACTGGAGAAAGAGTTTACTATTTTCCTCAGGGTCACTTAGAACAAGTAGGCTTATCTTTACCCTTATTAGAGAATATTTTATTAATTAGAAATGCTGTTTGATAAAAGCATTTTTCTATGTACAGTTAGAGGCATCTACTAATCAGGAGTTGAATAAACAAATTCCGAGGTTCAATCTTCCCTCGAAGATCCTTTGTCGTGTTTTTCATATTCAATTACGGGTTGGTTTCATTTCCCCTCTTTCCACCTTGTTTTTTTTTTTTCTTTCCTGTTTGCAGTTTTTTTTTTTGTTGACTTCAATAATTGATAGGCCGAACCTGAAACGGATGAAGTTTATGCCCAGATCACATTACACCCGGAACCAGATGTAAGCAATTAGCATTGATGTATTCACCCTTGTATTTATGTTGGCTCTTACTTTTGAAAAATGTAGCGTATGTCATGATTGTATTTCTATTCTTGTTATTTTAGACCTTTTTATGGTTTTTATGTGTTTTATGTATCGAGCTGTGAATCTTGTATTTTCATTCTTGTAGCAAACTGAGCCCACCAGTCCTGATCCATGTCCGCCTGATCCACCAAAGCAAAATGTTCGCTCTTTTTGTAAGGTTTTGACGGCATCTGACAGGAGCACACACGGAGGGTTCTCTATTCTTCGAAGACATGCCAATGAATGTCTCCCTCCCTTGGTAAGTAATTTATTTTTAATCTTTTGTTATGTGTAAGTGCGGATAAGAAGAAGTGTACTGTCCAAATAATTATGATGACACGTTACTTGATTTATTTAACACTCAATTCACATAATTTACTTACCAAAGACAAGATATCGAGGTTCTCTTAAATCAGTTATGGCTGATAGGCTGATGGGATAGAGATTAATGGGTGCCAAACATGCCCTTATGGAGTACAAAGCTGTATTATTTACTTCCTTTCTAATCCTTTTGCTACATATTCAGTGGTTGGTGGTTCCGTAAGATGAATATAGTGGATTTGAGGATGCTAAGATGAATGTGAATGTATGCCAACATGTTGAAGTGGTGGTAATTGACTGATAAATAAAACGAAGGACGATTGATGTAGTTGCCTCATGTTTTGCATGGACCTAAAGAGGCAATTTCAGTATGATGAGTCAGAAGAATTTGACCAAAATTATCATGGCCTATTGTAGTTACAAAGACCTAGTTGCTTTAAATCTCCCAGTAAAGCTAATAAATAAACATGGCAGAATGGTGAAGAAGTATTCGTGTAGCCGAGCCAAACCCTTAGTTTGCTGTCTGTTTTATTCAGCAGTCGGTGGTTTTTATACTATTCCAAGCTTACTGTATGAGTAGCAATGAACAGAGCTGTATGGTGAAAAAGTATGCTGTGTAGTCGATCATAAAATCTGTAAGGAATAAGACTTTGTTTGTTGTCTGTTGTATTCAATAGTCTGAGGTTTTCATATACTGTTCAAAGCTTACTGTGTCAGACCTGTTATGTGTTCTGATGTTTGAGGTGCTATTGTTAATCCTTAAGGATATGACTCAAGCGATCCCAAGCCAGGATTTGGTTGCAAAGGATCTTCATGGTTATGAGTGGCGATTTAAGCATATTTTCAGAGGTAATGATTCAGATATTCTACGTTGTATTGTAGAATCTATGATTTCTGTATTCTTTACATCTCATGATTTAATCAGGTCAACCGAGAAGACACTTACTAACGACAGGCTGGAGCACATTTGTCTCCTCTAAGAGATTAGTTGCAGGCGATGCTTTTGTTTTCTTGAGGTAGTTTCTTGTTTTATTTTATTTGCTATTAGTGCACTTTGCTGTTTTAATGTGAATTACAACTGTTTTGCAGGGGTGATAATGGAGAATTGCTCGTTGGGGTTCGACGTCTAGCTCGACAACAAAGCTCCGTTCCAACTTCTGTTATTTCCAGCGAAAGTATGCATCTTGGAGTGCTTGCTTCTGCGTCTCATGCTATTACCACAAAAACACTATTTGTGGTGTACTACAAGCCGAGGTACGGAAACCCCTAAAGAAAAATGGAATCCGTCTACTCAATCTTTTAAAAGTTACAGCTTGGCTTCTTCTCATATATGATGTAACAGGGCAAGCCAATTTATCATTGGGCTGAACAAATATTTAGAGGCAATGCAATATAAATTTTCTGTGGGCATGCGTTTCAAGATGAGATTCAAAGAAGAAGAATCTCCTGAGAGAAGGTTCTTTATTCATTTTCTTCCCTGCTTTTTGTTTCGGCTTTGAAAATTATATAGTTTCATTGTTGATTCGATTGATGTCTTTTCAGGTCGACTGGCACAGTAATTGGTGTTGGAGATAACTCTACTCATTGGACAGACTCTAAATGGCGCTCATTGAAGGTTATCTTACACGTCTAAAAGTCACTTTTTATTGTCTCATTTTAATAATTTTTCCTTACCAAATTATTGTTCCTTTTAGATTCAATGGGATGAACCCGCAACCGAGCAGTGGTCAGAGAGGGTCTCACCATGGGAGATAGAGCCATTTGTAGCTTCTGCTTCTGTTGATATTGCACAACCCGCTACAAAGAACAAAAGACCTCGACTTCTTGATCTGCATCCATCCGGTATATGATACTATTTTAAGTCATTGTTTGAGTGAACCAGCACGAATGTCTTCAGGTAATAACTTGTCAAGTGTAATGTAGGAACTACTGCTACTACTACTTCGTCTGGTGGAATGTGGCCGCCTACTTCGATCGGGAATGATTCTCTAAACCTGTTTCGAGAATCAGAATACAACAAAAATGTATCAGTACGATCGATCCTTACTAATTATAACTCTCCCGTCTCAGCGAGGACAAGTAAGGATCATTTTTTTGATCAAGTTGACTCAAGTAAGAAGTTTGAGACTACCTCCGCATGTCGGATATTTGGCATTGATTTGAGGAACAATGCAAATAATATTCCACCAGTTGAAAAGGAAGTCACAGTTCCAAACATCACTTCAAAATGTGCTAACGATGTTGATAGGACTCACAACCGGGACACTTTGATAACCTCCGAAGAAAGAAAACATGTAGTTGAGGTGTTTCCCAATGATACTCAAAGACTTAGCTTTGCTTCATCTACAAGAACTCGTACAAAGGTGAGTTCATTTTATTTGATGATATTCTACAATAGTAAACAAACGTTTACGAATTAGCTTTTGAATAATTCTATTTTTTCTTCTCAAGGTACAAATGCAAGGGATTTCTATTGGACGTGCTGTCGATTTGAGTGCGTTTGAGGGTTATGAAGACCTCATCACCGAGCTGGAGGACATGTTCGAGATTAAGGGGGAGCTTCGCCCGAGAAAAAAATGGGGCATAGTTTACACTGATAATGAAGGCGATGTCATGCTCGTGGGAGATGATCCATGGCCGTGAGTAGTTCAAATCTCTTGAAACTTGTTCTTAGTTACATTCTATCAGCCATTCAAACTCATTTAACTTTTTCTTATTCTTTGCAGGGAGTTCTGTAAGATTGTCAAGAAAATTTGCATCTATTCGAGCGAGGAAGTGAAGAAGATGAATCCTAGATGCAAGTTTCCTTTGTCCTCTTTTAACAGTGAATGCACTACAAGATGCTTAGATTTAGAGCCAAAATCTGCAGAGTAGAAATTTTTCTTCTTTTTTGGTACTTTAGAAACGGGGTACAAAATATGGAACTTGTGAGTTGCTCAATTTTTTGGAGCTTGCTCATTAGGTAGCATAAGATTACAAAGTGGACTAGGATTAACGGGTTAGTAATTTGGAGTACAAGATACTTGAGAGAAAGGGAAAAAAGTTACATTTGTATGTTTCAGTCTTATCAAGTACTGTGTATAAAACGTGTTCTGTGACAGAGAAACTTAGTCACTTTTAAACACAATGTGGGGTGGGTGGGGGTGGGGTATGATTTTGTCTTCTTGATAACTATTTCAATATGTAAAATTTGTACACATATTTTAGTTAGAAACTTAGAATGAATGATTAATATGTCTTGGCGAAGATGGAAATTTCATGTTCTTTCTTGGATTTTGTCCAAAGGGAATAGAATTGATACTGTTAAAAGGACTAATATATCTTTTTGATAAGACTTACGATTTTATGTTTTGATGTTTCAAATTTTTATTGTCGTGTTTTGTGACCCAGGAAAAAAGGGTGGTTGGCAAATGACAATTTAACTGAGAGAATGACTTCCTATTTCAGGTCGAAGACTTTTGAGAAAATTACTTTCATTCTTTATCATTTAATTTTCAACTGACCTCGTCAACGACTTTCCACCTCTTAAGGCGAAAAAGTATGTTTGGTGTTGAAGTTGTATAATTAATTTTAATTTGATCACTTGCCATATCTTTTCACTCTCTAAATATTGCTTTTTTTTTCCCATACTCAATATGGTGAATGGTCTGCTTTTTATTCTCCTCCTCCTCCTCCTCCTCCTTGAGCGAACGTAAATTTGCTGGTGAATGGTCTGGTTTTTGTTGATTGCTTGAATGAAATTGGCGACGAGTAGAAGTGATTGAAGAAATGGTTTCTGTTGATCGCTTGAATGAAATTGGCGACGAGTAGAAGTGATTGAAGAAATCACTAGCGAATGGTCTGATTTATGCGTATATGGTGGCGATTGGAGGTAGAGATTCATATTTCTAAATTTCATTATTCAATGAATAACTGAATGAATATCTACTTAATTTAGTGTAAATATGTCCGTTGTATCGAATTTGATGCATTTGGTAAGAAGAAAGGCAATTTGGAACTTAGTTGGAGTTATTTCGAAACAATCGAAAATCAACAAAATTGCATATGATCAATTAAAAGAGAAATCAAAAGAGATTCATAAGTTTTAGAGAGCTAAATCCAACATTTGAAAAGTTCAGAGATTTAATTACAAGCTTTCTAAACTTGCACCAAATCAATTACAAACGATTGTGGAGAATGAAGATTAAGCCCCTGATTGGGCTTCATTTTTAAAAAAAAACTTATTTTTTAACCACATTCTCTAAAAAAATAATGTTACAAGCTTTTTTTTTTTTTTTTTTNTTTTTTTTTTTTTTTTTTCAATTATACATTCTCGAAAAATTCACTATTTCAAAACATATTTTCTCACAAAATCTCATTAAAATGGAACCAAAATAGGGGCTAAATTGTAAAGGTTTAAAAATGGAGGACCAGTGGTGTAAATATAAAGGACTGGAACTGAACCAATAGGAAGATCCCACTGCATTAGTATGGAGAATAAAAGTCAGCATTTGGAGAATAATATAGTATGACAACGAAGTTTGGAATTTCCAAAAGCCAGCTGGGTGAAGAGTGTAATTTCCACAATTTTATGTTAAAGAGTGTCAAACTCGAAATGGGTTGAGCGCAGACCAAGTAGCCTAGCCAATAAAAACAGGCCCATGTTTCGGGCTGATGATAGGCCAGCCTGTCTAGAGACTCGGGCAGAACTGGGCCTTCACTCTAGGCCCGCAGACCCTCCAATCTGGGCTTATATTATTGTTGGATGAGGCCTAAATCCTGTCTCCTAAAGTTCAGGACGGTGACATAATAGCATTAAAATTTGGGAAAATTTCAGAGATTAGTATTACTTATTCAAAAAATAAGATATCAAAACTAAAACTTCAAAAATCAGATATTAATCATAATTTATTTATGAAATAATTAATTAAAATATATTTATAAATTAAATCACAATTCTATACAATTTATATTTTAAGTTCACAATTAATATATTTTATATTTTAAGTTCACAATTCTATACAATTTAATCACAATTATCAAGTCAATTGATTACAAATTATTTTTCAGTCACAAATAAATTTTTTTATAGACCACAAATTATTTCACGGTCATATATCAAAAATTTCATCGGTCACAAATAAAAAAAATTATAAATTACAATTTACTTATCAATCACAAATTTTAAGTCACAATTTATTATACGTCTAAAAATTATCAAATTATTAGTCACAAATCATCAAATTTTTAGGTCACACATTATTTATTGATCACAATTTATCTATTTATTGATCACAATCAACCAAATAATTTGTATCTACCACCTCACCTCACCTTGCCTCTAGTCGCACTGTCACCAACACTTCAGCCACTACCTCCCAGCAATACCACCGTTGATGTGCCATCGTTCGCACTACCTCCAACAAACTACCATTTTCAACTTCAAAACCATCACCACCACCGTCACCGCCACTGCCTGTACCGCCAGCACCATCTTACCATCAACATCACAGTTAGCAGTAGTAGCACCACCACCTCCTGTACAAAAAATCATACCACCACCTCCATCACACCCCAACCACCACACCCACCAAAAAATCCCCAAACCCGCTATTCACGAAAATATATCTCGAATAAAAATTACCGCAAGTGTACGATTCGTAACAAGTAATAAAGTGGAATCTAGAGTTCCGAAATATCGTCACAAGGGATTGGTTTAGTTCAATTTCACTATCTTGACCTTAACCGAAACAAGAAAATATCACGTTTATATTATGGTGGAAATTTTGATTAAACTAATTTACGAATGTGATTATGATTAAACTAAATGAACTAGGATACAAAACAATGCTTGAAAATGAGTTGTTAAATTTAATGAATGAAAGGCGCACTAGAATCATGAAATCCCATGCAATGATCTCTTTTAATCCAAATTCTACAAATTGACAACACGGTTGAAGTTTTAAAGAATCAGTGTTCTTATTCTATCCAACAATCTCTTTCGAGTAATGTTGAACTTACTCTCATATACAACCCGGCTATATCCTATGACAAACGCAAATATACAAGAATGCATAAATTTCTGCGAACACTTATAGATTCACGTAAAGCATAACGGTATATCCATATCCTTTATCAGACCCTACGATGATTTATACTTGTCAATCCCATTTCCCTTCACTCGAATGCATGAAATATGCCACCAGATTCACACAATCATTTGTGCACATAATTCTGGAGAAAAATAATTGTATATAAATCATTCAAATTCAAACAACGTGTTTTAATGTCAAATTTATAAAACCAGGAATTAAAAAATCACATCACATGGTTCATCGTTCTCCTAGTACAGAAATACCTAGCCTAACATGGAGAAAATAACAAAACGCACAAATAATTGAAGAAACGACATCGCCCAATTAATATTCTGCTTGAAATCCTGTCAATCTTGTGTTTTTCTTCGTATTCTTGGCTCAAGATCTCCTTCAATGTGTGTTCTAGGGTTGTTTTCTCCCTTGGAATGCCTTCCCACCCTCGTATTTGACGGCTCTCGGCTTTTATATTCCTCCCAAGATTCGTTTTCTAAAGTATTTGAACATAAAAAGGAAACCAAAATTTTTGCGTTGAAAAACAACCATGCGACCGCATAGGTCATCCAAATGAGGCCTGACGATTCCCTGCATGGTCTTGTGCGACCGCATGGAAGTTTTACCATGCAACTGCATGGTAGAGATAAACTTCCACTTGTTTCACTTTAGTCCTCGAACATTATTTTCTCTCACTTTGACATCTTTTCTTCATTCTCCCTCTTCTAATAGCCCTTGTACTCATCAAATTAGTACGTAGATCTTTTGTATTCTTGAGTCATATTTCAGTTATTTGCACTTTGGTCCTTGAACTTTCGTTTTCTTCTGTTTAGGTCCTTTTTCATATCTTTTCTCGTTGAGTCAACCGTATCCATCAATATAGTACTACAAAACGAAATAACGCAGAATTAAGCCATATTCAAACATTTTTGTCAATAATAATTCATGTTGTGGCAAAATAAGTGTTGAAAAACTCACTTATCACCCGCTGTTGTTGCCGTTGCCGCCGCCGCCATCATTGAATCACTACCACCGCCTCGATCACAAATCACTATTTTCAATTACAAAATCACCACTTTCACCGCCAGATTCAACAAAACCACCCCCAACTACTAATTTACCATGTCGTCACCACCACCACCGTCGCCGCCAACAACACCAACACCAACACCAACACAAACACCAACACCAACACCAAAGCCAAAAACAGAAACAATAGGCAAACCAAAAACAACGATAGCCAAATCATTTCCATCTCGAGGTCGGAGGCAGCTTCCAGCGATGCGCAACGGCATCGCACGATGCTACTGTAACTGTGAACACCGATGAGGTGCGCCGCTCAAACAGGGGCAAGGTGCGAACAGCGATAACGGCATCTTCGGCTGCGATGTGTGTTGCTAAAGGTCGACACTTTCTTTTCCCTTCGATGACAGCATATCAGAGATGTTGATCGATCGGAGATTTCGTGAGCCTAGCGCCGACGGTGCTCCAATGGTGGTTTGCGGTGAAGAGAGAATGGAATATAGAGAAAGAATGAAAAGATTTAGAGAGAGAAGGAAAAGTAAAAAAAAAAAAAATGATTAGGGTTTGAAAAGTTTGGTAAGGTGGAAGGACGTAGGGGTGGGGTATTTAGGTTAATTTAATTTATAATGTTATTATTAAATTAAAATATGGTATCATCTGATTTTTGTATGAACAAATTTTAAATTTGATTTTTGAAATTAAAATTTGAAAATCTAGTTCTATGTAGTTTCCACTTAAAATTGACTGCATAATGATGATTCTAACGCTACTTTGTATAGGTCCCGACGTCTAAGTGCAACACAAACAATATACTCCATAATCATGATATACTAACTACTTTAACATTTTACATTTGCAACGGACTGATTATAACATTTGAATTTGTAAAAATTACCAAAACAATGGATTCCAAGAAAGCAAAATAAGATAAAAGATCATAGATAGTATTTGAAGAATGATTATTAGCATTTCAAATGAGAAAAGATTCTCAACTCATCTTCTTTTGTTTCTTAATAAAGCAGCTTCTAAATTCTAAAATTCAGTGTCCCAATGATAGCATCCGCTTTAATTTGAAAATGCACAACAGGGAGGGCCACTGCTTTTTGACCACTTATTGCAAGAGGCTGTTGTTCTTCACAATCAAAGTGAATTATCTAGTTCTCTTCCTCGTAAAAATCGTCAACCTACTACAACTCTCATCTTTTATTTGGACAGGCTCGACTATCAAAACGAACATAGGATGATGGTGTTAATTTACTACGAACATTGTCCTTTGATCGATACAGGGTGAATAAAACACAAGTATTCAGACTGTTTTGTAATGTTTTTTCAAGTCAAGTTAGATGGCATCATAATCTCAGTACTACAATTAAGTGTGAAGTCTCATTGAATAAACTCAAATAACTGAAAGCACAAAATATTTGGCTGTATTTAGTCTTTCATAAATGTTAAAGTCGATAAAGGAATAGATCGGCATAATTATCTAGACTTCTGCTGCTTTATTCTTCTCAACATCTACAAAGGTCCCATATAAAAGCACCTACCTCCGTCACAAAACTCACTCTCTCAAAAACACCCTCTCCCCCTCTCACTCACACACAAGTGAGCCAAGGGGTTAGACCAGGCAAGCTACCAGCTTCATGTGGTCTACTATCAGATAGCTGAAACCTTTCTTAAGGTCCTCGTTATCGAATTGTTGTTGGAGTCCTAGTCTCTCTCTCTCACACACATAACCACATAATCATGGGATTAGAGTGTGAATCAGAGCGAAGTTTCAGATCATATAAGTTTCGACTTCCGAAGTTGTCTACACGAGTCATGCAGTCACCGGAGCATCCGGGGGCAGAAACACCACCACTGCAGACTTTAGCATCAGTGCCATTCAAATGGGAGGAGGAGCCCGGAAAACCTAGGCCCTGCTCTACTCTCTTCTCCTCGTCCAGCCACATTGACACTATAGAACCCAAGTTCTTAGAGCTCCCTCCTAGGCTCTACATGGAATCCACCCCCAAAAACACCAAAACACCCTCTCCCACCACAGTCTTGGATGGACCCTATGTGGCCAGTAGACCGAAGTTTTCTTCTCTTAGATTCTTTAGGGAGCGCCAAGATTCCTTTGACAGTACCAGTAGCACAAGTCCTGAGAGAGACGAACTTGATACCATGGTTCATGGCAAGAAAGAGCACAAAGGAAGAGGCTTTTTCGGTACTTGGGGGCAAAAAAAGGGTGGAAAAAGAGAGGTTGATGAGAGTGCAAGGGTGCAAAAGGGAAATATGAGAAGAAATGGAAGTTTTTCCAGTGTCCATCAAGCAAAATCTCACCTCTGGGTAAGTTTTTCCTTTTCCCAGTTTCTTCATGGTATAAATTATGGTATCACCCAATCAAAAGTAGCAGCACATAGGTACAATATTCAGTAGTCATTAATTCCTATAAGCTTTCATTATTTTTCATTTATTTAATTATATGTATTTTCCATTATTCTAATTCACTGGCAGTCAGGTTGGGAGTCAACTAAGAGTTTGCATAAAATATTTAATCATAGGTAGTACTCACGGCTTCCACAAAAAAAAATGGAAAGAATTTTAAGGCTTGATAGAAATGACAAGCCGCTGATACCTTTAATAGCATGAAGGACTAGATGGTATAGAGAGAGAAAATTAAGTAAATATATTTCTTAATTATATCATTGAGTTTATTGAACTGCCTCTTTAGTTAAATATTTTTTTCTTCTGCTTTCAGGCTGCTATATATGAAGGTTTCAAGCAAGTTATACCATGGAAGAGCAGAAAACCAAAGAAAGAAGAGGTCAACTTTTGAGTCTTACGAATTTGGAGTGATATGGAAACATGTGAATGCTCTTTTTCCTATTTCGTGAGGTTGTGCTATGCCATTGATTGTCCCACTTGTTGCAGTAAAAATTCTTCAGGCATTTTGATTTTGTTCCTATAGTTAGAAAGATGTGAAAAATATATACTAATAGTGAGTCTAATAATTACAATGTGTTTGAAAATTGAAGTGTTGAATATGTTTTCTGAATGGTAATGGACTTCTTGGATTGATCGCATTAGGGAATTCAAGTGCTACAAAAATGAAGGGTTCGGAGCCTCAAATTCCAAGAATTCCATCCGAGTTTCTGCAGGAATTGCCCTTTCATTCCAAGCTATGCCTTATCCAATTTTAACTACTCACATTTCTGATTTAATCATCAAAAATGGAGGAATTTACAGACAATTTCGGTCCAAATTTCTGTAAGATATGATGTTAATATGTCAATCATACATGTAGAGAGTTGATAAGATTCAACAATAATCCCAACTTGCACAAATGCATGAATAGTTGACTATGGTTTATTTTCAGATCAAAGTTTCCAACTTAATTAAATATAAGAAAACCACAAAGAAAACTTACGGACTGGATTAAAAATTAAGTGAAAGCTCATTTGCATAAATCAGAAGTAGCACAAAATTGATTTTATGTGTTGTCTTTTGAATAGTTTGCAACATAGCATTCCTCGACAGAAGGTTAACTGAACTGGAAGAAATAATTACCATCTCTGATCACAATCGAATGAGATATAGGAGTTGTAGAAAGATAGATGATATCATCCCTATTTTTTACCAGTCATACCAGCAACCACCTGCAATGACAAACCATAAATTAATCTAACCATGTACAAACAAGCACTTCTGTCTTCTGAACAACATGCACAAGGATTTAAGATTGTAGAAAAAACAGTTAAGGCACGACAAGTTTTAAATGTTGAATGCATGACCATGTAGAAAAAATTAGAAGCAGGCACTGTACATTTGATCTACACATTTCCAACACACGCTACTATTATAAAACATACTCGAGAACTTATGGCAAAAATATTATGAGAGAAATTAGAAAAATAACTATTTGGACATAGATACAATATTTAAGCTTACCATTTGAAAATAACAGCAGATAATCATGATATTAAATGTAAATACCATGTTCCTAACAAGGACTATGCTATATGTACATTAAGGTTAACATAAAAGTTTACATAATGCCACATGACACTCTAATATTTGCCAGTTTAATACGTTGTAAGCTTTTTCATCCAATCTTTTCCCTCCACATCATTTCGATCACTCCTAGCGGATTTCTATTGTACAAACAGCAAAATCCTCCTAATAAAGGTCACAGTGGCTAAGTGACTTAAAATATGGAGGTCCACAAAAGCAGGGTAAAGGTTCAAAATTTGAAATACAAAAAATGCCCACTTAATTACTACGAGTTGTGGTAGCCCAATGAAATATATTACTAACTCTCCTTTGATTAAGTCAAACTTTCACAACAGGAAATAGAAGGAAATGTCTCTACAGCTGCCAATTTACCCAACCACACAGTGTTCCCCACCTAAGTGACCCTTAAATTTGTCTCCAATTCGCAAACTGGAGACTACATAGCACAATAACACTAAATTCATGCCATGAGAAATTGAGTTTGCAAACTCGAGGATTAGAATGGCAACCTGATCTGTTCTTGCATTTTTTATGGCTAAAAAAGCACAATTAATGGCACAAATATGCAACTGAAGCACTAGCCCTAAGCCAAAAGAGCAAGCCCAAATTGTTTCACTACAGATCATGAAATAACTCTTTCATTGATGTTAAGTAGGAAGGAAGACATGCAAGTTTCATACGGACTCAGCTAACTCATACAGACAACGCCAAAACATTTAAAGAAAGGGAAGGAAAGTTTCTGTTGACCTCGTTTTTTGCACCGTTGACGTGGACAACAGATACTGGCCCACTCGTGTTCTCGCAAGCTAATTTCAACACGCGTAAATAGATTATTAATCAATAATATCTCAAATTTGAACGTGAGATAATCTTTATAACACGAGACAAATATGTTGGACTCGAACAAGATATATAAGAGAAATTGCATGATAAGGAACGATAAAAAGACAAAAAAACCAAACTAAAGATGAAGATCAAACATCTAATTTTAGCAATAAAAGATCAAACTAAGAAGGGGACAATATCTAAACTGTAGTTGATATATTAGCATTACGCCTAAATGGCATAAAGGGGGAAATATTTATGGTGTTACATGTGAAATAATGGCCATTGAATGAGGGGACACGTGGTTTTATCTCCTTTACCGAATCATCTCATCCTGAGTATCAATTTTGATCCAATTAGTATGTGGTGCATTAAATGCTTCAAAAAAGGGGGCAGCCACCCTATAACTTATTCCAACTAGATCTCATAAATTTAGAATCCTCAAATGTGGGTCGTCACTCATCGTGATTGAGCTTCGAATTTGACTTCATTGAACCTCACTACTTAGGCAGACGAGCTTCGTTTTGGCCTCGGATTCAGCTTCAACAGACGGGTTTCGGCAGGGTCTAATTCATTACATACCTTGGCTTTACATACCTTGGCAAAGAAACCATAGGTCATTCTCATTAAACCGCTTCAGTAAGAGTGGACTTCAATGGATATTCAAATGGAACTTGGTAGATCCTACTCCATGTGGTATGCGACATGGCCTCGACAAGAAGAGCTTCGGTGGACCAGCCACATGGGGTGCCAGATGGCAAAGTGTGACAATTTCCATATAATGTTGGGGACTAACACACAACATGCATAGGCAGTTGGGTGAGCGTGTCATTCATCCGGTGGGCCATAACCTTCCCTTTATGTGACTCCAGGAGGGAAGATGGTCAACCTTTTCAAAGGAAAAAGAACAAAAAATAGCATACCATTCAGAGAAACACTTGCACCCCTAGTCACCATAATCACTCTATTGAAAAAAAAAAAAAAAAGAAAAAAAAAACAGAAAAAAGTATATTTATACATACAACAAGGTGAAAGGGAATGGTCAAACGAAAAATTGGTAATTCTTCATAAAGAGAATAAAAGAGTTCGCTTGGATGATTCAAATGACTCCAGTATTGACCTTACAACAGCTGGGAGGAAGAGTCCTGTAATTGTTGCAATTTCAAATGTCATGAGATGAAAAGCCCCTTGATCTCCACATAATGGAGGCATTTACGGCAGTATAGGTAATATCTCTCGAAACATAATGTTTCGTAGATTATGTTCACACAATTTTCTTCCACTTAATCAATCCTTATTCCTTACAGTTACTAAACCTAAGGCCCACTCTCGAGACTCGAAGAAAATATCACTTTTATTTAGAAGCTGCTTGGAGCAAGAAAAGACGCAACTATACAGATTACATGATTTCTAAGACCTAAATACACCCAGACGGAAACTACCCACAATCATGCTATCCAACCTAACCAAAGCACATCATGATGCTTCAATCAGAAAATAGCATTAAGCTCACTTTTGCCTCTTTCCTTAACCTTAACCACCGGCGAAAATGGATACAGAATTATTTTGATTCATATCTGAATCTATTTTATGCGAATTATTATTCAGAAACATAAGCATGTACACAAAAATTGTCAAATCCAACCAAGGCCAGGAAATACAAAGACTCAAAAGACCATTCGTATACATTCACATACACACAATTCGCAGAATTACTAAACTAAGCCAGCAATTAGGCAAGAAGCAGCCACGACAGGCTCTTGAACTACGAACATTCTCAGCTTTTCCATCACCGTCATCTTTTCCTTCTGCGTCTCTCACTAGCGAACTTCGAAATTGAGGGTAGTTGAACTTGGGTCGGGTATTGGTGATGGGTTATATCGTCTTGACCCATCAAACCATTAATGGCTGATCAAACAATGGGCTGAGTTTCTTTAGTGGATAGCATTGGGCTATACGGGTCCATGATTGTTACTTGTTTTTTTAACGTATTTAAATTTAAATTTGATTATATGTAGCCTTTGTTTGATCATCGTTATTTTTAAAATACATAATTCTTTCTTTTCCTTTTAATTACACATTTTTCAATAAAATAATATTACATGTAAATTTAAAAATTTTCCTTGTTTTTTTACTACACATTATTTATCAATCTACTATTTCAAAA
>CAIGRP010027021.1:0-10435 GCA_903798385.1 Fraxinus cuspidata | reverse complement strand
TGTGTGTGTGTGTGTGTGTGTGTGTGTGTGTGTGTGTGTGTGAAAATACAATTCATACAACACAAAATCATCGCATAAGTATGCCATTGTAACATCATCTTTGATATTAGGATCATATGACTCGATGAGGGAACGTTTTCCTAGATCAGAAACAAGATCATCCACATTAAATTGAGCCCGAGACTTCTATGTGTTATTTAACAATTCACTTGCTCGGAGCAGTGGCGGGATTAGATGTTCAACTAGAAGTATAAGAACTAGGTATAGACTTTTGTTTCGGTTGAAAAAATCTTTCCATAATATGAACAAATCGTTTCAACTAAAGCGGTATCAATCTAATAAGGAGTGGGAATGAAATGATTTATCTGATTCCAAAATGTTATAGTTGTTTGTTCTCTTTTCTTCAAAATAAAAAACTTGTTATTAGGAAATACTTGTTTTAGTTTGCTTAGTTACTTGAAACATAATTCTAGATCACTGTCTTATTGTATTGAAAATTGAAAGGCACCTAGAACCACCCCAATTTTTTTCGGATAGTACGTATATGAATTTTATGCTCCATGTTAAACTTTCACAATTCTCGGTCGACACTTGCTAGGTCAAATTATTTTTCCTACTCAGTGCAGTGCAATCGATAAAAATTGCCCCAGCTTGCTCATTTTTTCTTCAAGTCTTTCCAAAATTAAATTTTTCCACAATTTTCTAAGCCTATATTTGCAAAATGTTAAAGTTCTTCCTTTATGTATTATGTCAACTCTAACACCATCTTAAATTGTTTATTTGAAGGTTAATGATAAGGTCCAAACTTTTTAAATACCCAACTAAGGTTAATGATAAGGCTCAAACTTCTTAAATACCCAACTCTCTCAGCCCAAAACAAAAGGGCAAAACTAAAAAAAAAAAGGGGGAGGGGGGGCAGGGCAAAATGTGGTCATCTTCTTCCTCCCTTCTTCATTTCTTCCCGTCTTCTCTCTCTGCAACCGCACCCCACGCCCGGCGGTATTGAAAACTCCGGTAGATCCAACGCGTGCGGCTACACCCCCTCGCTGGGTGCTGTGTCCGCCCATGCTCTAGTCCCCTTCTATATGCTCCATGAGTCCTTCAACTTTTAATTCTATTCAATTTTATCCATGTCATCCAGAATTGTCCATCCTTGGTCAGAATTAAGTTTCGGGTATTTGCAATTAACTCAGATTTTTACAATTGTTCTTCTTTAGTCCTCGTTAGTCGAATTTTACTCCTAACCTCATCTAGCGTCCAACTTTAATTTCTTAGCAATTTGGTAAAAGTGACTCTCAAATATCCATTTTTGAATGTCCGAGTAAGTGTAAAACCACTCTTACCAGAAAAGCTCAACGGTTAATTATGTATCATTGAAAATTACTAATAGCCAATGACGTCCGTCAAATTTTTTTGACGAAGTTAATTGGCCATCGAAAATTTTCATAAGGAATAATGCGTTGTAAGAAATTTCTTGCAACCACTTCCATTTGTTGTTAACCTAAATATAATATATGGATAAATATATAATACATAAAAGGGTTTTATTAGTTGTTGCTAGTATAATGTTTCCATTTACTTGTATAAGTTTGTGTGATGTAGAATTTCAAATAAATTTATATTGTTCCTTTTTTATGTACAATATTATCAACAAATAACTTTTGTGTATTAAAAAAAAAAAATCCTTATCAAACATTAATTTCTATATGCATTTTAACGAATTTATAAAATAACTTCTGACGTGTTTTTTTTTTTTTAACTTACTTAAATTATTTAATTTATATATAAGATGCATCTAGTCAAACAGAACACGTGCTTGCTTAAACTGCATTATATATTATGAACACATGCAATAGCGAGTGTTCGTTTGTCTCAACTAGCTGTGTTGCTAGCTTTTTCTAAGTAAAGGTCTGGAGCAATGTTTTAAAAAGCGTAAAATATGACGGAACGTAGAAGTCAAGTTTCAAACGTAGACGAGACCTAGGCGTTCAAAATCATAAAAATATGTTTACTTATGTTAATATTATTTTAATTTTTAAATCAATCAAAAAAATTATTTAATAATTAAAGAAAAAAGAGTAAAAAGCACGCTTACATGCACCTAGGCACGAAAAGGAGGGCAATATTGATTGAACGGGGCCTATGTGGCCTTGTTCATGTAGTGCGGTCTGAAAAGCAATTAAAAAAAAAAGATAAAAAAAAAAAATAGCGCGAGACGTGACGTGACGTGACGTTTTGCGCTCGATTCATGCCTCTGTGTTGCCTTCTAGAAAACTTGTCCGAAGTTCACCTCACCCCCTTCCTCTTGCTACCTTTTATAAAGTGTCAAGCACGTTTAACCCAGGTTTAAAAAATTTTATTTAAAAAATTATGTAATAATCCAACCTTTTAATCTTAATATAATAATAAAATTATAAAATTACATTAATCTAGATATCCACCCCACTCCATTTCACTCTCAAACCCTAAATCATTCTCGTATCTCTTCTCTATCTATCCTCTCCCTTCTCTCTTCTCTCTCTTTATTACATATGAAAGATCATTGCCGAGAGACCACCGTATTGGCGTTCATAGTGGCCAGTGCCGCTGTACATTGATGATGGTTTTGGAGGGTAGTTTTGGGACCGTTTCTTCCTCCTCCGATCCGCTACTTAGCTAGAGTTTTGAGGTGATTTTTGTTGGTGGTTTGCAAATGATGGTGATAGTAATAGTGCAGGTAATGATGGTGTTGACAATGATGATGAGGTGGCAGTGGTGCATGTGAGGTGGTGCTGACGGTTGTGGTGCAGATGATGGTGCTAAGAGGTAGTGGTGCAGCAACGTGACATTCGGTTGGTGCTGTTAGTAAATTGGGGTTGGATAATTGTGACTAATAAATAAGTTAATTTGTGATCAATTAATAAAATGTGGCCTGAAAAATCTAAGATCGTGACTAAATTTGTAATCGTGATTCACAATTTGTTAAGTTGTAATATATTAATTTGATCATTTATACCCGATGAATAAATTGTGACATAAAAAAATTATAATTTGAAATGGAAAAATAATGCGTGATTAATTAATTTGATAATCTGTGACGGATAAATAAATTGTGACTTATAAAATTTGTGATTTGTGATAATGACGTTCCGTAATTGTGATCAATGCGTAATTGTGACCATAAGTTGTATAATATTGTAACTTTAATATATTTTTAGTTATATATTTAATTAATAAAATTTAATTATGATGTATTTTAGAAATTTCAAAACAAACTTTCTTAATTTTGAAATTGTTTCTTTTAAACCCTTTAGATTTCCCCCTTTTTTATTAAATATATCGAAACAATTGCCGTCGAAAATTATCTGTAACTCTTTTTTCCTCAGTAATTTTAGACAGATTTTATTTTCTGTCAGAAATCCCGGATGCACTTTATTTTCCATCGAAAATTTACCAATTGGGGTTTAACCAACGACTTTCAAACCACTTTTGTCCATCGAGATTGGTCATCTTTAATTGAAAGACAGACTTCCGCCAATAAAGCCATTTTTTAGTAGTGAACGTACGACTTTCATGTTAAATTTTGTGACAGTATCACTTTGAGTACCAAACAAAATCTAAATTAAAACGCAAGTGATAAATTTGGGAAATAAAAAAAGTCAGATGACCATGCCTTTACTTTTGCTCAATGTTCAAAAACCACAAGTGTTCCACTTGCCAATCCAAGCCAACAATACAATGTGTATAGAGTGTGTTTGAGTCACATTATTTTGAAGAATGTATTTTGGAAGAGTAGATTGATGAAGAATGTGTGGTTGAAAAAAAAAGTTATTGATGTGATGTAAAATATTATTTTCATTGAAAAATATTTGGTTGAAAATGAGTAGAAGAATAAGAATTAAAATTTTAATGTGGCTCAAACATGAGCATATATCTTCTAAATGAAATTAGATAATCATTTATGGAGACATGAGAGCTCTTTTATGGCATAAAATAGCGTTTTCCAGTAAAGCTATCCATGAGAAATGGCAAGTTGAATCAATTCAATTCCACGGGGCAGTGGGTACAAGGCACGGCATGGCATGGCATGACGAGCTTTAGAGATTGTTCTCTTTGTGTTTAAGTTTTATGTTTTGAGTTGTGAATTCATTATGAATTTTGTGTTTTAAGTGTTTATTTCAGATTGTTGAAAATGTGTTCTTTTTGACATTTTGAAAACACTCAAAACGCATTTTGAAAATTTTGACTTGATTATAACTGAAAACACCTAAAACGACTAATCGTTTTAGGTTTTCGTTGTAAATTTTTAACTTGTTTTTAATAACGCATTTTCAAAAATGGGAAAGAGAACGCTTTTTTCACTATTTTGAAAAATCGAAAACAGAACATGGTTAGAAAATAGTGAAGTGAATATACTCCAGTGTTTTTTTCAAACAAGAAGCGATAAATTAAAGCTTGCTTTGCTCTCCCACTTGCAAATTTCTTTTCTGAAAAGTATTCAACAAAATACACAGAAATTAAGAAAAAAAAAAGTACGTATTGACAGAGAAAATTATAACAAGTTGGCTTCTGATCGTACAGCAAGTTGGTTGTCAATGTCAAGTTGGAGTAGCAGATTTCCACAAATAAACAGGAATTTTAATATAAAAATAAACTGGTTTTCTATTTTAGCATAATTGGAAATCCCTTAGGTGCCCTGCCATGGAAATTCTTTATTGTATCCACTGTTGCTGATAGGTTTGAGATATTTACTGTTGATATCAAATTTTGCATGGCTGAATTTTCAACCAACTTTACTTTGTAGGTAAGTTCTAGAAAAGGTTAACAACCTCTTAGGAGCGGAAAGATGGGAGATGCAATGGCCGAGGACCATGCGACACTGAAGTTAGATGAGGTCGTAACGATATTTAACTGTAAAAACGAGTGGTAGAGACTAGCGAATGTGTATCGAAATTCATCTTTTTTTTTTATTTACAAAATCTTTTTCCCCTATCATTAAAATGACTAAATTTAACTTTGCCTTGTTAACTTTTGCCTAGTAGATGGGATTTAATTAAGTTGTCATCGGTCTACGTGGCAGTGTGTTCTTTAAATAATTTGTCTTGTTATATTTACTGATTAATTAATAGGCTGATTATGTACCTTCTACTAGAAATTTGCAGCTACTAGTATGGAGTTTCAAAAAAATAAAAAAGAGCTTACGATTTGGCCGAGAAAGCTTAGCCTCCATTTGGCTCCATTATTTAAAAACTTATTTTCTTCAAACTCATTATCGACCAAACATTCTCTCAAAAAATTTTCATGTAAATTCAAATTTTCCACATTTTTCAACCACATATTCTTCAAAAACAAATATGTTACACAACTTTTTTGTAATGACTCAAATAGGAGCTTTAAATACTAAGAATAAAGTCATAAGAATAAAGGATATCACTTCTCTGTCTTTTTGTTTATCGATAGGGTATTGAACCTTTACCATGGCGTAGTCAGGTCAGACCATATAGGTTGGCAATACTCTAGGTTTTGACCGCAAAGCTATATCATTGTGCTGTCAATAACACGAAGGCCAATAAATATTATTTTTTTAAATAGATTTTAAGAAAAAAAATAATGAAATGTTAGGTTGAAATAGGGTATGAAATTTGTGTTAAAATTAATTTAGATTTTATCAAAAAAAAAAAATTTTTTTGCTAAACCAAATAGGATCTTATGCTTGAGCTCTCAAATTTATACCATAATGGCTCGACTATTTTTGTACTTAGATAAAGTGGAAATCCACATCACTTATTGTGACTCTTGTAACATATTCTATTATTTTCATTTAAAATAATAGAACATAAAATTCAAAAATAAAATAAATTATCAATTTTTTTACTCAATCTAAAGCATATATTATTTTTATTAAAATAATTAAACATAGAATTGAAAAATCAAAATGAATTATCAAGTTTTTAATGATCATAAGATTCTTGGTTTTCAATTTCATTTCTTCATGAAGTAATGACGAATGAAAAAAAAGAAAGTGTTAAAAAGGCAATAATTATGAATATGCGAAGCGAACAGCTTCTCATCTTTTGATGATTTTCATATTCCAAAATTGAATTAATATTATAAGATATTTGTATATAGATAGTTCATGTTTGGGAAAGCTTATAATAATGAGCTTTTTTTGACAGCTCGACTCAATTGTACTTTAGTACAAATTCAATTATCCCATCTTTGTAATGGGGAAACATATTTTACGATTAAAAAATTTTGTTTGATCTTTATTTTTAAAAAAAATATATTTTTCTCTATTTTCTTTTCAATCATACATTTAAAAAAAAAAACAATATTATATGCACAAATCCAAAATTTTTCATTATTTCTTAATCATACATTATCCATCAATCTATTATTTCAAAATAAATTATAACCCAAAAAATAGGGTTCAAACGTGTCCTTAGGTTTTTTTTTATAGTACTTTTTCTTCAAAAATAGAATACAATTTCCTAAGATATAGACAGCTACAGAAATATTGTAATTAATTAAGAAAATAATAGAAATTTCTATTATAAAATTATCATATAAAGTTGATGATCTACAATAAAGGAAATTATGTTCATCATCCAAGAAAAAACCAAAAATCAATCTAGATATTAAGATGATTTACTGCTATCTTTTGCCAAACTTTCTGCGATCTGAGCCAGCGACTGCAAATTGCACCTCACAATTGTATCAACAAATGCGCAAGTTTCCTCCTTTGTGTTGCCTTGTGGTATATCAACAGCGTATGACTCCACGACCACGGTGCAGTGATTCCCAGCGCCACCACTGGGTGGCGGCGTTGCATGTAGAGTAGTGACAGACCGGTAATTATGCAGCCTATGATCGCCGCCCACAACGCTGAAACTCATCACATGTTTATCATCATCCAAGATTTCGAGCCTTTCAGTACTTGACGCCGCCGGTAAACCAGATACAACGTGCACCTCCCGGAGGGTCCCCACGTTGCCGTCGCCCATCACGTGACAGCTCTTGAGGAAGTGCTTGTACGCCTGCGGTTTGTCGAACCGGCGGACGACGGACCACACGGTTGCAACCGGCGCATCTATAGCTTGCACCACCGAGGAAGAGCACTGGTTGGGCGCCACCGCGTGCGTGTGGTGGTGCAACACGATATCCGGTACATAAATTTCGCTGGACACCGGGATAACCCATGTGGGTGTCGCTTGTTTATGATGGAAATTCACGGTGGCGAAGGTGGCGGTATCACTAATCGGATTGATTCTATGAAGCTGAAGAGAAGAATGCATTTCTATATTTCACTATTCTTCTCACTTTCTTGGACTGTTCTAACGAGAATGAATTGTGAATTTGTGATGGCATGTGATGTTATATATAACATCATGTTACATGAATAGAAAGTTTGATATTATGATTGATATAAATGACATTTTATCATTGCATTATTTTAAACAAAATCATCTTTTTCATCCAATCACTTCTCGTCGCCATGACCTTTTCTATCAATATATCTGACCAAATTCTTTTGACAAAGTAGCATTATTCTATATATAAAAACCCAATTCGTCTGTACATTCAAATATATCATATATGCAAGTGTAGAGAGAGAGTACAAATCTTTGTCTACTTGCAATAGTTTGATTTAAAAAAAAAATTATTATTATTATTACAAAGCGTGGGGTGGGGTGCAAGTGGATGGGCAACTTGCATAGGCATATTTGGACGCAGTCATATTTGAAATTGACCCGAGACATGAGCTATAATTACGTGATCTGCCCAGGAGTTCGTTATCCTAGGTTTTTGGACTGAAATGAGTGAAATGCCCTTGATGAGGAAGTTAATTACTTGATTTATTGTGAGCACGAAGGGATGGTAGAGGTATGGAGAAAGTCCACTAAAGAATTAATTGGTTTTCTTATGGAGAAATTGAGTAATATTTTTCATAATGAAGATTATCGGTATACATATGTATCGAATAATAAACTGAAATATGTATGTCGTATATGACGTTCACTGATACTTTTCACTATGAATAGCATTATTCGGGGAAATTATCTCTCTTTTATAGTTATACATTCAATTCTTACATAGTAATTAATTAATAATATAACTAAATAATACGTGTTAAAGATATTTTTTTGTTTCTAAAATTATTATGATTATTCGAGTGCCTCATTTCCCACGCTTTTATAGCAATGACCTCCTCTATATTCGGCCTCGTGGTCCGTGAAATTAGGGAGAGAAGAATGTCTCTAGTTTTGCAAACTAGGGGGCCGAAAATGGTGGAGGAAACGGATGGCTTGAATGAGATGGGAGGTGTAGGTTGCCACATATATTGGCTTGGGATGAAGAGTTTTTGTGCCTATTTATTGAATAATTTTTTATCATCATTCAAGCAGACATGTGATTCAACTCTGATTCTACTCACTGATTAATCACATAGCCTTTTAAGATGTAAACATCACAGGTAAATTTCATCTGTGGTCAATGAACTTTCGTTGAAATTTGAATTGGGTCATTAATTTTTATTTGTTTCAACTGGATTATTTAATTTCGATTTGGTTTTAAATTTGACCACTCTGTCACCCGTTGTATCCCAAATTAAATAAATTTACTTAGTTAACACTCATAAATCAATAGATCCTCCACATAGAGTATTGTGGCATGCTAACTTATTATTATACCATGTCATCAACATGTTAAAATTAAAATAAAAAAATAATATGCCTTTATCTAAAGGCATTAATGTAATCTTCATTTTACAATTTTCTTTTATCAGAATGTCACGTAGTCTTTACGTTAGAAGATCAATTATGGTATGACCACGAATTTAGCATTTTTTGTAAGTTGGCGATGCTAAGCCACGTGATATGATAAGGTGATATAATTTGAAATCAAATTGAAGTGTATAATTGACCCAATGGAGATTTCTTTAGTAGTCCAGTGACCACGGATGAAATATACCCAAAAACAACATATGGTGGGAAATAATCTTTTTCTAATAGTGTAAAATTAGATAAGTAATAATACTTCGCCTCAATATGTTATAGCAAAAAAATCACTTTTTTTAATAGAATTTGATAAAAAGGAATGAACTGTGTGATTGAAATGGTTGTGGACTCCAAAAAAATATATAATTGAATATGAGTTTGAGGAAAAATGAATTTTAGAAAATGGGTATAAATATGAGGTTAGTAGGTGTGTGTATATATATATATATATTTATTTATTTATTTGAGAAAGAGGACTTAATTTTGAATTGGCATTCTTAGTGACCTCCATAAAGTTTTGAATTGATGAATAGTGAAGATCATGATTAAATAAAGCTTTATAGTCCACCAAGAAAGGCCTATTATAAGTAAGTAATATTATTTTTTAAATATTGGAATTTAAATATCAACTAATTCTTGTCATTTCAATTCAGTCACTTGGTAACATCTAGAAGCCAACAGCTAAGCTACAACTAATTGAGCTACAAATTTATTGAAGAAAAATAGGCTCACCTTTTACAATTAATTTTTTCAATTTATATAAATTAATTGAGCTACAAGTTTATGTGTTGAAGAAAAATAAATAGGCTGGCCTTTTACAATTGATTGATTGTTGAATTTATATACTTGTCAATTAAATATGGTGCATCTATGGTGAGGAATAATATTCATATATTTGTATCAATTATAAACTGGAGTTGGGGAAAAAAATTCTGTGGTTTTTTTGAAAAATCAGTAAATAAAACTTGGAACTCTTGTTGGTCCTCAGATGACCAAAAAAACATACGTGAATTCGTTAAAAAACATTCGTGAATTAGTGTGTTCTATCATCAGAGATGAATACGCCAACCAATAAAGAATTTTAAGTTCGTTTCACTGTTTTGTTTTTTCAAGTCTTCTTTAATCTTTTAGTTTAATTAACTTTTCAATCACAATTTTTCTTAACTATTATCAAAATTTACTAAAAATCTAATTTTTATCCAAATCAAATAGAGGCTTAACCTCCAAATAAATTATTACGTGGAGACTAATTATATTTTATGGAAATGGAAGAAATTCCTATTCCTATTCCAATTTTATATAGAATACAGATTAGTTTGCTGTTTGTCCTACTTGTAGTTTTTGACTTTTGTACATGGAATAAGAATTGTACTTTACGCAGCTAGTCATAATAATAAGATTGATATTTATTCCGCACACTCAATAGGACCAAAGGCCTCCTCTTTGTGCAAATAGAGGCTTGAGAATGAAAATCGTGTAAATCATGTTCTTCATTTTGGTGGACAAGAAGAAGTAACATGGCTATCATATTATGCACAAATTCGATATCGAGGATCGTTTTAATTACTTCAAGTTTATTAATGATTTTTCTTATAGTTTTATCGAGATTTTTACTGCAATATGTAATCGTGGGTAGCAAAATTGGATCAATAAATTTGATATTGTAACGAAAACAACTT
>CAIGRP010027017.1:0-19458 GCA_903798385.1 Fraxinus cuspidata | reverse complement strand
CTGGGACGCATTTCACAAGGGTTGTTTAATTGTGCTTTCATTGCATAACACATCCACAGCATAGTTTGAGAGATCCAAGAGCATAATTCTTTGGTGAAAACAAACATATTATTCTTGTGATCTAGTAACCTGGTTTTGGAAAACATCAGAGTTTCTAATCCAAAACACCCGACTTTCTTAACACTTTGAGGAAGGGATTCAAGCGCAGAAAGAAGAACATGAATAGGTGATTCCTGGGTATCCATTTGGAAGAGACGTGTGTAGAAGATCGTGAGACCGAGACAGCATATCTTGGTAGAAGATTGTGAGTATGTGAGTATAGCAGATCTTGGAAGCTACAGGAAGTAGATCATGAGGTCTAGTGGAGTTAGTTGGACAGTATCTACGGTAGTAGATCGTAAGGCTGGAATGAGCAGCAGATCTTGGAGTTGCAGGGTTTACAACAATTGGTGGAATTAGTTTGGAATTGAACTATAACCCACATTGTCTATAGTGGAGGTAATTAGCTTTGTCCTAGAGTTTTTACCCAGTTGGGTTTCTCCGTCATCAAATTTCGTGTTATTTATGCTTTCCAATTATTACAACTGTGGTAGTTTAACTTAGGGAATTGGATTGTATGTTTACTATCTAGAAACTAATTAAAAGAGACTTGTTGCTTTAATTAGAGTAATTTTGCATGTAAGGTCGAACTAACTCGTAATCTAGATTAATCTAACGGCATCTAGCGAACTCACATTAAAATCTTGAAATTCTTCAATGGTTTCTTGATGAATTTTCATTTGTTTCTTCTCTTCTTTATCCAACAATCAAAGGATAAAATTTCAAAGAAATGAAATCTTGCAATTGCCTCTTAATTCTCTTAAAAGATCTATGAATTGGCCTTTCTTTTCTTGTAATAATGGATGAAAATAATGTTTGAGAGGTTCATATTGATGTATAAGGTGGTTGTGTATTTATAGGGCTCGAAAATTGAATGAAAATCGTGTCAAAATTTCATTTGAAGACGAATTCTATCAAAAGCACATGGTGCCTAAGCACATGCTTTCTAGAAAATTTTCAACAATATAGTGGCTGAGTGTTGAGGGATAGCGCCTAAGTACCCGTTCTCTATAAAAATTCTCCAAAAGTTGGGTTATTATTTTTGCATATGTGCAATTTTGGTTCCCAAATTCGATTTTCAAGTCTTTTAAGTCATTTTCTTTTGTACTTTCAGTCATTTAACTTCTAATTGCATCCAATAGAACCTGCAACATTTTCAATCTTCATTGTTTGGTCCGAATTTACTATTGAAAAGTTGCAATTGGTCCCTAAACTTTGGATTTCGTCACTTTTTGCCATTTTTCTCTTATTTCTTTGAATTCCACTTCCAATCATCAAGTTTTACCTAATAAATGAAATATATAATAATTAGACTATATTAATCAAGAGAAATATTAAAATGTTTATATATTTAGGCACAAATAAGTATATAAAAAATACTTATCAAACACCCTCAAATTTAAATATATTTTTGTCCTCAAATAAAAGCATAGTCTAACTCAACAAACAAACAAGCATACATGCGACAAAATATTGGCTATATAACATATCATGCTAACTCAGAATTGGAATCATTGTATTAAAATATCAACTATTCCAATACGAAATTGACGTGTGTGTGAAGAATTAAGTAAAAAATCATGAATTTACAAGTTGTTTAATTTTTCGACCCTCGATTGTCAAATTTATCATTTCTTTCATTTGTAAGATTCACACCCCCAAATTTATTCTTTTTACCCTTCTCCCAATGTATGATCTAAGGTTGAATTTTTATATTAACTCCTCACCCCCTCTAGTTTAGATGAATCTTACTAATTGCATGCCAATAAATTAACAAATAAGGATTCTCCAAATTTTTATTGTTTCAATCTCCAAACCTCAATTAGGCCAACAATTATGTGTCAAAGATATAATTCTCTCGGGCTTAACCAAAAAATGTAGTACGTATTTTTTTTTTTTGCCACTTTTTTCTTTTTTTGTTATGTGCGGACTTCTCTCCAGTAAGTTTTCTAAATGACCCTGTAGCGAGCTTTTGGCTGAGATTCCTAAGTCAAATGATTATAGGGTACCAGATTTTGGATACCCTTGTAGGCTTAATCATTCGAGTTATAAAGGCTACGAAGAGACGTTTCACAATGATACCGTTTTTTAAATAATTAATGCAATGTCCCTTATTGAACACCCATTCTCAAAAATAGACCCATGACTTAAGATTTTCACCCATTTTTTATCTTATTGACTTTAGACAATCCACATAAAAATTTATATACAAGGAATCTCCATTCATATCAATATCTTCCTACAATAGTTCAATCACCCTCAAACTATGCTAAATTTGATCTAAGGATTGTATAATTTTTTTTTTTGGTTTAGCAACTAAATTTGACTATTTCAACTGATCAAGCATATGAATCAACTTATTACTTTTACAATGTTAAGCTTAATTTACGTGCGCAAATAGTATTAAATTTTACATGGATAATATTCAATTAATCTAAGCATGTAACCTATCCACATTTCATAAATCAACTCATAATTCCAAATATATTCATTATTGTTGATAAGGCTACCTAACCTACACAAGTAAACAAGCTAAAAAAAAAAAGAAATTTTTTTTGAAAATATTAAAAATTTTACATTTTTTTTGTATTTTTCTTATATATAATATAGCAATAAGCACAAAATTACAAATAATAAAAACTAAAAATTCAATATTTTTTCTACGTCAAACTTAAAGTAGACATTTTCCTAAAGTATAATCTAACAATATAAAGATACGGGAAAGAAAGGAAATAAGTACTTCCTGAATTTTAGTCTAATTTTAGAAATAAGCTTTTTGGATCATTCAATTCCATTCTTCAGTTTGTTAGGTTTCCTCTCGTTTGATGTCCTTGTACCTTTGAAAGAAGAAAACAAATTTAAGATTCAAGAAACGATTTAAAAACCCCTTGAGCCTTGAAAAAAACGTACTACATGTTTTTTCTACTATTTTTGACTACATTTTTTTTCTTGTCATCGGTTTAAAATATATATGATGACCCTTTTATTGAAATAAAACATGCATAAAATCAATGCAACCTATATCAAACTACATGCAATGCAAATACTTAATGTATAATAAATAAAAAGGTAAAAATTGGGCTGCCTTCCAATAAGTACTTAATTTAAAGGCTTTAGCTAAACTTTGTTGAAAAGATAATCATGGTTCAAATAGGGGTTTGTCGGCCTTGCACTTCTTGCAATTTCAGCTTACATTCTCTTTTTGCCCTCCAAATCTTGGATTCTCCGTTCTCATTTCTATCAAGAATTCTATCAACTTTAGGTTTTATCTTTTTAGAACTTTGTGGATCATCTTTATCATTACATTTGCACACCTCGAGGTCCAATGGTTGTTTGGATGAATTGTGTAATTTAAAAACATCTTGTCCATCCTCTACCTTCAAATTCAACTCACATTTCTCCATGTTAATCAAGGTTTGATCGATTTCTATAAATGTCAACCCAAGATTATTGGATTATCTCGATCTTCTTCTATGTCAAGACAAGGAAGTCACTGCGGAAATCAATTTTTCAGAATTAATGAGTACATCATCAACCTTGTCTCTTGGATATTTGATACTTTCATCGGTTAGCTGTAGTGACACCATTGTTTCCTTTACTTCTCCAATTCTTAATTTTCTGTAGACAGATAAATGCGTTAAATTAACACTTACACTTATATCACATAAATCATTAAAAGAAAAATATTTACCTAGTGAAACAAGTGAAGTGAAACTCCACAGATCCTTGAGTTTGGGAGACGGTTTATTTTGTAGCATTACACTACTCTCCTCTATCAGTGACACTTCTTCAAATTCCAGAAGCTTTCTTTACTTTATATCATGTTTTTCAAGAATCTTGCATAGCTTGAAATCTATTTAATTGAATCGATGAACAGTATGTTGATGTGTAGCTTCCTTAGCACATTCTGAAACTTCTCAAATTGTTCTTCAGGCTTTCTTTTTTGCAATCTCTGAGGAAAGGGGACATGAGGCACATATATTCTAATAGAAATGGTTGCCTTAACATGTGGATTATTTAACTTCTGATTTGCAAATATTTTTCCTAATTGTTCATATAGATCTATTTGCTCCTCATATGTGGAAAGTACATTCTCATTTATATCTACTAGTCTCTTAACTATAATCTCTTGCAGTTGAACCCCACTTCAGGAGTAATTTCCTCGACTAGCTCGTTTTATACAACACTTACTGTCATTATCTGTTGTTTGGAATTTTGTTTCAGTGTCACTTGGCAAGGTCCTTGATAGTCTTTCTAAAAGTACTTTGGCTATTTGTCCTATTTGATTTTCTAAATTCTGTATAGCAACCCCTTGAAGCTGAAAATCTTTCTTAGTCTGTTGCATGAATTTAGTTGATGCTTCAGCCATTTTTACAAATACTTCAGTTGATGAAGTTCCCATTTTGCTCAACTTTTCTTTTCACGAGGGCTTCTTTTCTTGCTGATGTAAACTCGATGGTGCATTTTGATATGATGCACCTTGAGAAGACTGATTATTGCTCCAAGAGAAGTTGGGATGATTTTTCCATCCAGGATTGTACGTATTGGAATAGGTATTACTCTGCTGGCTTGGGTTATTTTACCTCTTTAGCTAACTTAACAAACAACTTCCCACATATAATCCATACTTTCATTATTTTTACCGCAATGGTTGGCTCTCTGCCCAGCTGCTTGAACATTGTTCATTGTCTGATCTACTTTTTGAGTTAGTATGCTAGCTATGCTGAGATTGCTGCTAGTGTATCAACCTTATGTATTCGAGCCACTTTTTTTTTTCCACTTGATCTCTCAGTCGGCCATAGTGCATTGGTGCATGTCGATCCTCCATTATCTGATAAATCTGATTTGTAGTCCTCTTTATAATAGACCATCACAGGTAGAGTCAACGTTAACCCTGCTTGTCAGATTTAACTCAATGTAGAGTACTAAACTTGAAGCCACTTCTACAACATGTTGTAGAAGTTGTCGAAGAAAACATTTGTTCTTTCCCTTGTCTCGTAATAGAACTCCGAATCAAGTTGAAAGAATGTAGTGATTTCATCCCTTAACTTGGCAATCCATTTTGTAAAAAGTATTTATTCAAGAATTTCTATCTCAAACTATCCTAAATAGTAATGTTGTGAGGTAGGAATGTGTCCAACCATTCCCTAGATGAATATCTCAAAGTGTATGGAAGGATTTTCAATCGAATTGATATTCAATTGTCGAACACATATCCAAAAATTTCGAGATATGAGAATTTGGATTTTCAGTCGGTCTTCTAAAGAATTGTAGTGCGTTTTGCAACATGTTTATTATGTTTGTCAACAAGTGAAATTTAGCATATCCAAATACTGGATAGGCTATGGATTTGCTTTCTACCACTCGTGGAAATATATATTTCCCATCAATCTCTCGTTTTTATTACCGACAGTTACAATGGGATGTGTTGCATTTACATTCAACTCAACGGTCACTTAATTTTGCATGTCTTTTGCCACGCTTGCGATTTTTGGCGTGCTTCTATCTGTTCTTTTCTTCTCAACCTGAATGTTAGTTCGTTTTTCAGATCAAATTGAGTAAGATCGTCATGCCTTGTACTTTGCATGCAAGATTCTGAAAAAAGATAAAGCACTACAATATTTTTCTAATATGAAATTAAAATAGATAAAGCAATAAAAATTCAGAATAAAGATAAAACCAATTAAAACTAATTAAATACTATAATCCCCGGCAACGTCGACAAAAAAACTTGATCATTTGATTTTTCGTAATTGTACAATATGGCGAACAATTAATAAAGTGATAAGTAGGATAACATTCCCATGAGGACTATGTCTTTAATTTAGGATCGATCAATTCTAACTCTAATCAAATAGCAAATTGTGTTTGAAGAGTTTATACTAATTAATTAATTAAACTAATTATTGTAGTGAGCAAAGTGTGAAACTTTTAAAAATTTAGATTAGATGGTTATTAAGACATCGAATCACCCTTATTAATCTATTTTAATACAATTCAATAACATGACAATATGTGCACATTCTTGTTAATCAATCTTCCTAAGTTAATTAAAAGTATATATCAATTGAATCTATCCTCTTATGAGACCTTCTTATTTTTCTATGAAAAATGCGGACATGAAAGCATGTATTAAAAATGTTAAAACATCTATAGGAAATCATGCAAAGTATAGCTGTATATCTTTATCATTTATAAGACTTTACAATAGTTATTATAAAGTGCTATATACCCTATTGTCTTTTTCAAGAATCAATAAAATTTACAATCAATCCAATTAGTGATCAACTAATTAGAAAGACTTTAAATCCTATAACAATCATTTAAGAATGAATACATATTAGGCATCAAATTATCAAATTAATATTAAAAACTTTATAATAAGGTTTCATCTCTATCTTAGTAACTAAAATCCTAGCATAACATTACAAAATTACAAGAATACATGTTTAATTGGAAGAAACATAACCCAGATTATGGATAAATTGAAAGGAAAAAGATGAATCTTAAAATCTTGATATTTTTCAATGGTTTCTTGATAAATCTCTATTGTTTCTTCTCTTTTTTGTCCAATGATCAAGGTTGAATCTTCAAAGAATTGAATCTTGCATTTGCCTCTTAATTCTGTGAAAAGATCTATGAATTTGCCTCTCATTTCTTGTATCGATGGATAAAAAATTGAATGATTTTTTGTTGTATGAGGTCGTTGTGTATTTATAGGGCTCGAAAATTTAATGAAAATCAAGTCAAAATTTCAATTGGAGACAAATTCTATCAAAAAGGGGTTCCGGTGGCGCCTAGGCGCTTTGGACATGGTACCTAGGCGTTTGCTTTCAGGAAAATGTTCAGCAATGTGGCACTATATGAAGGATAGCGCCTAGGCGCCCGTTTTCTATAAAAATTCTCCAAACCCTGGGTTATAATTTTTGTAGATGTGCAATTTTGGTCCCCAAGTTTGATTCTTGACTCTTTTAAGTCATTTTTTCTTGTAATTTTGGTCATTTAACTTCTAACTACATCCAATTGAACAAGTTACATCTTCAATCTTTATTTTATAGTCTGAATTAACTATTAAAAGTTTCAATTAGGTCCTCGCACTTTGAATTTCACTATTTTCGCCCTTTTTTTTCTTTCTATTTTCGTCTTATTTTTTTCCAATTCCATGTCCAATTATCGTATTTCACCTAATAAAATGAAATATACAATAAATTAAACTACAATTAATCAAGAATACTATTAAATGTCTATATTTTTATGTCAAAATAAGTGTATAAAATACACTTATCAGTATACTTAACCAAATTTAATTTTTTTACTTATGATTATTTCATAAATAAATGGGTGAATTGTAGTCATGGTTCCAAACTTTTCATTTGTCACAAACTTTACCAAACATTTTATTTGTACCACTCATACTCTCAGACATTTCAATTTGTTGCAGTAGAAGAACATATGGATGGAATCCATCATTTGATTGTTACTTGACCATAAAAAATAATTTTGACCAAATATAATAAGCGCAAAATAATAACTTAAAAATTTTAACATGAAATAATTTTAAAAATTAAATAAAAAAGAAAAGAAATAAAAGGAAACTACTGTTCATATCCACCCCCCCCATCCCACCCCACCCCATCACGAAACAAACCAAACCAAATTAACACCAACGCACTGTCGCCTTCCACAGCCGCCGCCACCACCACCACCATGTAATGTGAATAAAGGCGATGATGAGCAGTAGTAGTTGTGGCAGGCGACAGTGTGGTGGGGTTGATTTGGTTTGTTTAGGAATGGGATGGGATGGGGTGAGTGGGGGTGGTAAACAATAGTTTCCTTTATTTCTTTTCTTTTCTTTTTATTTGGTTTTTAAAATTATTTCATGTTAATATTGTAAAGTTACAGTTTTGCCTTACTATATTTGGTCAAGATAATTTTTTCTGGTAAACTGACGATTAAATAGATGAAATTTGTCCATATGTTTTAACGAAATGGAATGTTTGGAACTGTAGGTGACATAAATAAAAAGTTTGGATAAAGTTTGTAATAAAACAAAATGTTCGGGACATTGACAGCAATTCTCCCTAAATAAATAGATAAAGTTTAAATAAATAATTTATTTTGTTGATCAAAGTTATAAAAATAATTATTTATATTATCATTATTGCACGATTTTATTCAATTATTGACTTCCGAGTCTAGGCCCTGGATATGAGCCGAGCACTTACAATCGCTAGCCAACTCGGCCCATTGCCATTGCTAGTCATGACAAATTATTGATAATAATTCTTATACTTGTGTCAACTCTAATCTTTATCAATACGAAAATAAAGAGTTGTTTGTCGTTTTGACACAAACTCTAGACTTGTTCATTAAAAATGACCATAACAGCACACTTTGTTTGAATCGAATTGAATGGAATGGGTCCCGAGTAGTTTGTTCTGTATATGCACGAAAACATGCAGTTTCCTACTTTCTTCCCAAACTCGCTTTCTCCCTCTAGTCTCGTTTAATTTTCCTGTCTCGGCTTCAGCTACCGCAACGCGTTCATTAAAATCTGGTTTTAAATTCTTGAAAAATGGTTAAATAATAGAAAGAAATTCTCGAATTTTATTTTTCCGCAAATTTATTTACTCTTTAACACTTGCATTCTGGAATCAATTTTTTCAAGTAGACAACAAAATAAATAAGTTTGTTAAATTTGAACCAGAAATTTTTCTGCCAAATTGATTTGATGCTGTAATAGTTTGATCATCGTTCCAATGGGATCATCAATATCACACCAATCTGCTGTGGATACAATCTCCCATTGGGATTCAAACCAAACTGAACAGAAGCTAATCTTTGATCACGGTCCCAGCGAAATAAGACGATACCTGGAAGCAGTCGACAAAATCCAGGAATTTCCGGCGAATGGAAGAGAAACCGCTGACCTGAAATCCAAGGCCATGGCTCGGCTCAAGCGCGAGTTTCAGACAGTACTGGTAAGACAAATTGATAATCCAATTGGCCATAATTCCACATCCGAGTGGAGTTCGATAACCGATAGCACTGCAAATGTTATACGGTATGAGGATTATACGGTATACGATTTGCCGAATAAGGAGGTGATTGAATATCTCAGGAATGTCGCAAAGAGGATGAATTCTGGGGGCAAACTCGGAGATTGCGTCAGGGTTTACAAGAGTGAGAGGAAATACTTACTTCATACTGTGCTGAAACGGCTTCGTGTGATGGAATTGAGTATAGGTCGGGACGCAAAGAGGTTTCTGTGGGAGTATTTGAAGATGAAAATTGAACTGTGGATTCAAGTGGCTAAGGTGTGTTTTTATAAATTATTTGACACGGAGAAACAAATTTGTGGGCAAATATTCGAAGGTTTTGGAGTTGACTCTAGTGAAGAATGTTTTGTGGAAATAGTTAGAGATTCTGCAAATGATCTACTTATTTTTGCAGAAGCAGTGAGTCTCAGTAATCAACCTTCAGAGAGGATGGGAACAATTTTAGGCCTATATGATACTTTGGTGTCTCTTTTACCAAAAATCGATGCCCTTTTCGACTCCAAATCAGCAGAGGCTATTCGAACTGGAGCGAAGGGAATAGTTTTTCAGCTCGAGGATGATGTTAGAAGGATGTTATCTGATTTTGAGAAAGCTGTTTTTCACGAGCTTTCTCCGATACAGGAGGATAGAGGGGCCATTCATCCATTGACAGAAAAAGTGATTGATTATATCCATCTCACTTTAAGCCACAAAAAGCTCCTCACAAACTTGATCAATTCAATGCCACCATTGAAATTTAGTGATCAAATGATTTCTGAAGGGGAATTGGGGGATCTTAATGGCAGAAGTCATTTTGAACTTCATTTGATTTTGATCATTGTGGTTTTACAACTAAATTTGAAGGGCAAATCAGAGCAATACGAGCATGTTCCTTTGAGGCATTTGTTCTTGATGAACAATGTTATTTACATTGTACAAAAGATCCAAGGATCTCAAGAGTTGCGCGAGATGATTGGCGATGATTATATGGTGAAACTGAACTGGAACGTTAGGCAAGCCATGACTAGCTATCAGGTCTTGACTTGTAACAAGTTCTTGTCTAGTTTTCGAGAGGACGGTCTTTATGTTATTCGGTGCTTTTGTTCTCAGGTGTCAAAACGTGCACTAAGGAAACGATTGAAGGCCTTTAATTTCCTGTTTGAAGAGATCCAGAAATTTCACTCAAACTGGATAGTCCATGATTTGGATCTCCGGGACGAGCTTCGTGTGTCCATGGTTGACAAGTTGATTCCAGCATACAAAGAATTCCTACACAAGTTCAGGACATATATTGACATTGAGCAGAACAGTGAAATACAAACGAAACGCTTTCAGAAAATAAATGTAAAGCATTCAGTTGAGGATCTTGAGGCTTTGATCTCAAAGCATTTGTTTTCATATAATGAAATTAGTGCTTAAGAGTTACCATCGACATGCTTGAACTCACATAATCAAATTTGCTAGCCTTGTTANGCTTTCAGAAAATAAATGTAAAGCATTCAGTTGAGGATCTTGAGGCTTTGATCTCAAAGCATTTGTTTTCATATAATGAAATTAGTGCTTAAGAGTTACCATCGACATGCTTGAACTCACATAATCAAATTTGCTAGCCTTGTTAGCTAAATGAAGTCACATTTTCAAATTTGCCAACTGATTTATAAGAAAATGGATAGAAATAGCTACTTAAACGCCAGCCAACCAGCATTTGCTTGATGCAAGACATTAGAGTTTAATCTGTTTGAACAATGTGATGGTCATTTTTCTACCCCATTTTCACGTCACATACGAAGCTGCGACTTCCTCACTAAACCGTTGGCCCGTCAAGCTTTAGTAACTGATTTTGTGTAGTTAATTTTATCAATGGCCATTGAACTTTGCTATGGTTCCTACTTGCCCATCGATTTTTAAAAAATTACCGGTTGTTCACTAAACTCTACTATATATTATTATTTGCTTTTCGAAATTTAAAAGTTTACTCATTGCTCACTTAAATTTGAACAAAGTTACTCGTTACTCACTAAACTTTGCTTTCAGTAACATTGATGGAAATGATATGGGTGATTAATGGGTAATTTTATTTAAATTTAGGTGAGCAATAAGTAACCTTTTAAATTTCGATGAGCAAATGTAACATTTAGCAAAGTTCAATGAGCAAAGAGTAACCTTTTAAATTTTGATAAGCAAGTAGTAACTTACAACAAAGTTCAGTGACCAATGACTAAATTAACTCGTTTTAGGTTTGGTAAGATACAGCAATGTGTTTCCAATGAAAGTATATTGGTAAAATCCTAAAAAGATATACTGCTTTGTCCTAATCTGGTACATGCACTGCCCTATATAAACAAGTTAACTAACCAAGTTGAAGAGGTTACACAAAATCAGTTACTAAAGCTTGACGGGCCAATGGTTTAGTTAGGAAGTCGCAGCTTCGTATGCGACGTGAAAATGGGGTACAAAAAAGACCATCACATTGTTCAAACAGATTAAATTTTAATGTCTTGCATCAAGCAAATGCTGGTTGGCTGGCGTTTAAGTAGCTATTTCTATCCATTTCTTATAAATCAGTTGGAAAACTTGAAATGTGACTTCATTTAGCTAACAAGGCTAGCAAATTTGATTATGTGAGTTCAAGCATGTCGATGGTAACTCTTAAGCACTAATTTCATTATATGAAAACAAATGCTTTGAGATCAAAGCCTCAAGATCCTCAACTGAATGCTTTACATTTATTTTCTGAGAGCTTTTCGTTAGTATTTTGCTCTTCTGCTCAATCTCAATATATGTCCTCAACTTGTGTAGGAATTCCTTGTATGCTGGAATCAGCTTGTCAACCATGGACACACGAAGCTTGTCCCGGAGCTCCAAATCGTGGACTATCCAGTTTGAATGAAATTTCTGGAAATCCTCAAAACAGAAAATTAAATGCCTTCATTATTTTCCTTAGTGCACGTTTCGACGCCTGAGAATGAAAGTACCGACTAACATAAAGTCCATCCTCTCAAAAACAAGACAAAAACTTGTTACAAGTCAGAGACCTGATAGCTAGTCATGGCTTGTCCAACATTTTAGTCCTGTTTCGCCATAAAATCATCGCCAATCATGTCGCGCAACTCTTGAGATCCTTGGATCTTTTGTACAATGTAAAAAAAAATTGCTCATCATGAACAAATGCCTCAAAGGAACATTTGAATCCCAATGGGAGATTGTATCCACAGCAGATTGGTCTGATATTAATGATCCCATTGGAACGATGATCAAACTATTACAGCATCAAATCAATTTGGCTGAAAAAATTCTGGTTCAAATTTAACTAATCTATTTTGTTGTCTAGTTGAATAAATTGATCCAGCATGCAAGTGTTAATGAGTAAATAAATTTATAAAATTCGAGAATTTCTTTCTATTATTTAACCATTTTTCAAGAATTTAAAACCAGATTTTTCTGAATGCATTGCAGTAGCTGAAGCCGAGACTGGAGAGAGAGTGAGTTTGGGAAGAAAGTAGGAAACTGCATGCTTTCGTGCATAAACAGAACAACTACTCGGGACCCATCCCATTCAATTCGATTCAACAAAAGTTTGCTGTTATGTTTATTTTTAATGAACAAGTGCAGAGTTTGTGTCAAGTTAAAACGACAAAGGAAAAAGTGTTGGGTTTTTGATACCCAATAAATTCCGAGCGATGATGTTATATCATTTTTTGGATTATACTTCATAGGCCTCGGCCGATGAGTGAAATGAAATATCGACAACACAATCGAACAAATCAATCCTACAACTCATTTGGATCATTTGAAGTAACCTAATTTAATTAGTGTTACTCATGGCCTGACCCATTACCTTGAATGACTCTTTGGTTGACAGCCCACTTATATGCTACCTATTGGGCCTCCATTACCTTAACCTAAAACCCTCACTTGGTATTATATATGCTGCCCATTACTGTTGTTCACGGGTGTGTGGAATTGGTTTATTAGCCCCTTTGTGTTTGAGAGAAAGAGCTGCCCTTTTGTCCGTCTTCTTGGCTTCGTGCTTCCATGTTTTCAGTGTTGTGTTTCTTCTTTCTTTAGCTTGTGTGACTAATCTTGAGGCTATTATAACATCCCACACCTTGCCCTTTGTAGGCAACTCGAAAGCAACCAATATTGGAGGTGTTTGGTTTGTGTTTTGATGATTGTGGTGGTCAATTGATTGAAACTGAGCCTGGATTTCACGAATCAAAGGTCCATTATTCTACAATTGGTATCAGAGCCACGTTGGTGGTGGATTTTTGGCGAAACCTAGACTTGAAAACTACCAGAAACGAAGCAGAAGAGGCAGAACCGAAACTGTCCAAAATTTCCTAAAAAATTGGACTTACAATCGACGATTCCAACCAATCCAGAAGTCCATTGGTGAAACGGAGGCTAGAACATTGATCTGTGGACCAAGAAGCACTGGGTGGTTGGTGCGTGATCAACGGCGGCGACGCGTGTAAATTGGCTTGTGGAACTCCAACGATCATGCGTGAGGGCGCTTGGAGCATTTTCTGACGGCGATTTCTTCAGACAGAATATTCATTTTGACATTTCTAACGATTTGTATTGTTAGTTTTGTGTTTCAGGTTATACAGTGAAATTTGGATGATTTTGCCCCTGCGTGTTTGTGATTCGTTTTTCCTCAGTTGGTTGCTGCAGTTGCTGGTGACTTTAAGGTGAATAGTGGTGGCCCTAAAGTGATAAATTCGCATATCTCGTAATTTACGGACTTAGATAAGTCCGCTTTGGTAAATTGGCTTATCTCGTTTAAATTTCAGTATTAGCACGTTATCGTGTGGGGGTGACATTGGGATTAGGGTTACCATGAAGGGATAACCATTGCTTGTGCTAGAAATTTAGGAATCAATTGCTCTATTTGAAGTGTTGGATTTAACTGGAAGTTGATAATTACTTCTGTGTTTAATTGCGCGAGAATTTGAAATTTTTTGTTGATATATTTTCGTGTTGTATTGACTATTATGTTAGAACACCTAGACTTGAACCGTTTGAACATTTCCTTGATCAGAGATCTCGAGTCTCAGAAACCCTAGGAATCTAGAACGGTGTATACCGTTGCCTTAAGATTACTTTGTGTGACATATTTGTTCATTTTGGTTGTTTTGTTTTTTCAAAATATCTTCACATTTCGAAATTAAAATTTTCAATAGGAAATGACACTTTTCAATTTGGCAACAAAAGATGAAGGTGATTTTGGTTCAACAAAAAGTTTCAAAAGCCATAGATGACAAAATTCCTGCAAATTTAACATAAGCACAAAAAGAAGAATATAATGAATTTGCTTACACTTTAATTATTTTACATATATCTAACACTGTTTTGAGAAAAGTTAAAAAACTTGATTATACTAAAGAACTTTGGTAAAAGTTGAAAGACTTATATTTGCTTAGGTCTACTCCTAATAAATTGTACTTGCTCGAATGATTTTTCTACTTTAAAATTGATCCTTCAAAGTTTCTTGATGACAATTTAGATATTTTCAACAACCTTATTTAAGATATCATTAATTGTGATGAAAATGTGTCTGATACGTATAAGGTCATTATTTTACTGAATTCTATGCCTGATTCATATAGAGAGGTTAAGAATGCAATTAAGTATGATAGAGACACTTTAACACCCGAGATGTCAAAGATTCTCTTAAGAGTAAGGAAACAGTGATTAAAGCTGAATAAGAGAAGTGATGAGTTGCATATGATAAAAAGTAGAATAAAGTTTAAGCATATTAATTTGGATGGAGCTTAAGACAATGGTGATTCGAGTAGTGACTCGAGTGATGATGGTGGTAAGAAGAAGGGCAAGAGATGGGACAAGTCTAGTGGTAGATGGTGTTACGGTTGTGGTAAGACTGGATACTTTGATAGGGACCGTCTCAAGAAGAAAAAGGATAAGTAGAATGATAAGATGAGAGACGTGGATAATGTGGCCATAGGGTCGAGTGATGACCCTAGTGAGGTTTATTGAGAGTAAACCTAATTACTGCATGTGCATCCTTGTGTAATCATGCATGTGTGTGATTGCTCAATTTGGTTACATGATTATATGTTACATTTCAATATATTTGATATGTACATTGGCATGAATTAGAGTGATCTTATTAATTGGTATAATTGTTTGTATGCATAGTGGTTTGGGATGCATTAACAGTGTGTTGTATGTCTTTTGGTAAGGTGGAGTATAGATGCCTAAGGATACATTGGTGGTTTGTACCGGGAATGTAGAGTGCAACATTTGGATCACAAGTGGAGAGGTGATTAAATGTCTGTAATCCTTTATCTGTGAAAGACCATGATCAAGTGGAGTGTGAGAGAGATGCACTTGCACTTCTGTTTGGTGGAGACCTATTATCCACTCAAGTTGGAAGAAATGATGTTGTGATAGAGGATTATCCCAAGGAGTGAGCGATGAGGTGAGATAAGGTGGGAGTAACACGAAATGGGATATGATGAGTGTGGTGAGATCTTTTTTGTGGAGTCATTTATGCATTTGTTGCATATGTGTTGGCCTGTAGATTAACTTGGTGTTAATATGTGATTATGTGTGAACATGTTAGAAAAGATCTATGGGTTAACCTATATATAATATCCTCATTGTATGATTATTTATTCTTGATTGATTACTGTAATTATCTGCTTTTACTTGGATGTTCTTGACCTTAGCCCTAGAGAGTATATGGAACAGATACTTGGGTGCTCTTGACATTAGCCCTGGAGAGTATATGGAACAGGTATGGTATATGTTTTGGGTTCGAAACACGAGGTAAGGTCTGTGATTCCAATTTTATTGGTTATCTTGATTATGCAAGTATAAACTTTGTGTTTTGTTTGCTTGCAAATTGATTTGGTATCAAAGTGGAGATTTGTTTGGTTTTTGATACTCAATAAATCTCGGACAATGATATTAAATCGTTTTTTGGATTATACTTCATAGGTTTCGGCCAATGAGTGAAGTGAAATATCGACACCACAATTGAACAAAACAATCCTACAACCTATTTGAGTCATTTAAAGTAACATAATTTAATTAGTGTTACTCATGACCCGACTCATTACTTTGGATGACTCTTTGGTTGACAACCCTTATATGCTACCTACTGGGCCTCCATTACCTTGACCTAAAGCCCACATTTGGTATTATATATATTCTGCCCATTACTGTTGTTCACGAGTATGTGGAAATTTTTTATTAGCCCCTTTGTGTGAGAGAGAGAGAGAGAGGCACCCTTTCGTCCGCATTCTTGGCCTCGTGCTTCCCTATTTTCAGTGATGTGTTTCTTCTCCTTTCTTTAGCCTGTGTGGCTAATCTTGAGGCTATTATAACATCCCACACCTTGCCCTTTGTGGGCAACCCGTATGGGGCCGGTATTGGAGGTGTTTGGTTTGTGTTTTGGGTTGATAATTGTGGTAGTCAATTGATTGAAACTAAGCTCAGATTCCACGAATCAAAGGTCCATTTCTCTACAAAAAGGAAATGTATCTTGAAGTTTCTCTAATTTTTTTTCATTATTGACTGATATTTTCCAATATTCACGTATGAAGTTTCCTATCAAACGCGACAATTTAAGTCTTCCATCTTTTTGTTTAGATTTAGGGGCCACCTGGAAATTTTGCCACCATTTTTTCTCATGAACACAAGATACAACCATTCTTCATTACCACACAAATTTACAAGTTCTTGGAATTTTTAACCAGAAATTCTTCTACCATCTGTTACAGTTGGACAGAAGGTCCATAGGTCCGATGACAACAGTATCTACCAATCAGCTGTTGATATAATCTATCATTGGCATCATATCCCAGTTGAACGGCTAATTTTCAACCGTGATCAAAGTGAAATAACTCGATACCTAGAAGCTGTTGACAGAATCCAGCAGTCCCCCGCGAACGGAACAGAATCTGGTGACCTGAACTCCATAGCCATGGTTCGGCTCAAGCACGAGTTTCTCGCAGTACTCACAACACAGTCTGATCCGATTGGTACTGTTGATTCAATTACCTCTGATTGGAGTTCATTAACCAGTACTGGATACGAGGATTATTTGTCAGTATACAATTCACCGAGTGTCGAGGGGATTTTATATCTCAGGCATGTCGTGGAAAGATTAAATTCCGGGGGACACCTTGGAGATTGCATCAAAATTTACAAGAGTGTGAGGAAACCCTTTTTCCACACTATAATGAAACAGCTTCGCTTGAAAGAATTGTCTGTTGCCTTCAAGAAAAAGAGGTTTCTGTGGGAAGTGTTGAAGGTGAAAATTGAACTGTGGATTCGAGTGGCTAAGGTGTGTTTTTGTAGCTTCTTTGATTTGGAGAAACAAATTAGTGATAAAATATTCTCTGGTTTCGGAAATGGGACTAGTGAAGAATGTTTTTTGGAAATAGTTGGAGATTCTGCAAATAATTTACTTATTTTTGCAGAAACAGTGAGTTCCAGTAATCATTCCTCAGAGAGGTTGGGAACAATTGTAAGGCTATATGATACAGTGTCGTCTCTTTTACAAGACATTGATGCCCTCTTCGACTCTGACCCAGCAGAAGCTATTCGAAAAGGCGTGAAGGTGACAGTGTCTCAACTCGAGAATGGTCTGAGAAGGATGTTATTGGATTTTGAGAAAACTGTTTTTCATGAGCTTTCGACTATACGAGATGATACCGGTGCCATTCATCCATTGACAAGAAATGTGATGAATTATATCTATCTCATTGTAAGCAAAAAGAAGCTCCTCACAGACTTGATCATATCAATGCCACCATTGAAATTTGGGGATAAACTGATTCCAGAAGGGGAATTGGGGGATCTTACAGGCAGAAGTCATTTGGCTCTTCATTTGATTTTGATCATTGTGGTTTTACAACTAAATTTGAAGGGGAAATCGGAGAAGCTCAATCATGTCCCTTTAAGGCATTTGTTCATGATGAACAATGTTCATTACATTGTAGAAAAGATTGAAGAATCCCAGGAGCTACACGAGATAATTGGCGATGATTATGTGGAGAAACTGAATTGGAATGTTAAGCAAGCAATGACTAGCTTCCAGTTTTCGACTAGTGACAAGTTTTGTCCTGTTTCCGAGATGAGGAACTTTATGTCAGTTGGTGCTTTTGTACTTGTGTGTCAAAACGTGCATTGAAGAAAAGATTGAAGGCCTTTAATTCCCTGTTTGAAGAGATTCAGACACTTCACACAAACTGGATAGTATACGATTCGGATCTCCGGGACAAGCTTCGGGCATCCATGGTTGACAAGTTGATTCCAGCATTCAAGAAATTCCGTACTGAGGTTGAGAAGCACAGGGAAGTACGCAAGAAGAACTTTCAGAAAATAAATATAAAGCACTCAGTCGAGGATCTCGAGGCCTTGGTCTCAAATAATCTGTTTACAAATTGTGAAATTATTGTTTAAGAGGAAGTACTGGCAAAGCTTGAAGTCCTAAACTTCCTCTGTTGTTCAGTGTAGGTGTAGCAACTGTTCTTCGGGAGCAGGATGAATGCCTAGATTTTCTAGACTTGAATTTCAAATGGATCGTATAAATGAATAATCAGCAATTTACTTTCTCCTTCTCTCTATAATTGTACATTACGTGTCAGCATTTTGGTCGTTCATTAATATGTTTGTATATGACAATTAGATAGTGCTGAACAATATTAAAGTAAAACAAAGTTCAAATCTTGTCAATTTTGCTTGCTTATATCATGTTGCTTTCTTTGAAATGTTATGGTCATCTCAGCTCTTTCAATCCATTTGTTGATTACGGGTTGCACGAAACACAAAACTTAACAAATCACAATACATAGATAAGTAATGATAAGAAACACTATATAATTCGGTTCAAATGTGTATAGGCTGTGACTGTATCCGATTTACCAGGGTGGCAAACCGCTGCCACTTCTCAGGATTAGTCAGGAACTTGGACACATGAGTCATTAAAATAAAAACTGTAAAATCATTTTATAAATAGAATAATTTCATGTTTCTAATTTCATTGTCAGTATTTTCCAAGATTCCTTATTACTACATAAGAAGCTTCCTATCAAAACGCGACAATGGAAGTCTTCCTACTTCTTAGTCTTCCTTTTGGAACCCACATGGAAATTCCTAATTTCTTACCTGGAAACTCAATGGCTGATTTTTTTAGCACCAAAAACAACTTTCTCATGTTTCAGTTTTCATTGAAGTGACAAAAAAAAAAAAATCCATCTCTGTTTGTCTAGTCTCTTGAGCCAAATTCACTTGCTTTTTATTCAATCTGTTGTCATCTTCAACCATGGCTGATGCAATTATAACTGTA
>CAIGRP010027016.1:0-10256 GCA_903798385.1 Fraxinus cuspidata | reverse complement strand
TCACTTGCAAAAACTAGGGCTTATAGACACGAAAGAGGTCCTACAATTTAATGTCTTGATTGATTGATTGATGCTTGCAACAAGAAGAGCAGTCGATCTAGCGAGACCACGTGCCCTATCATCCAACGGACCTCATTCACCTTACTTAAGTATAAAAGTTCATACTTAATGCCATTCAAGGATAATCCAAGTCTACTCTTAATCCCATATTCTTGCTACATATACTTCTGATATCCTTCTCCCAATCCGACCCTCTTTTATCGATTGGAGGCTCACATTCTAAGCTCCCCTACCCTCCAGATTATCCCCCTAGTTCGCTTAACCGTTTAACTAACAACTTGTCCAAGTATATTGAGATTTAGCTTACGTGGACGTGAGAGGTTTTGGGATCTGTTGGCTAAATCTTTGATACAATTTTTGGGGTCAACGTATATATATATTTCAATTTGCGCTTTACAATTGAATGGAGCAAAATGGGGTGCACACTTGTGAACAGGAAATATAAACGACGACAGGAACTGCAATATCACCCCTTAGACCCACCTATATATCACATTACTCTCTTACTTAGACGTCAAAACTTAAAAATATAAATCGAACTGTCGAGAATCAGAAACAACCATGCACCTGCCTATTGGTAAGATTCAGGAATGTTAGATTAAAAATCAGCCTGGAAACTTCAAGACATTTTTAACAGTAAAACCAGTTAAAGAGATCGGTCTATTTGTGATGAGATGTAGCTGCTTTACAGCACCAAAATCCAATTTATATTTATGTGTAACTGATCCCATCTTACATATATCACAAACTAAATCAACATTCCTCCTCCACCCCCAAAAAAAGATAAATTGTTGAAGGGAAACTTAAAAACCCTAGAGTATATAACCTTTACAAATCCAGCAACAATATTCTGCGTTCCTTTCTCACTAAAAATATTTTGTCATCAGATAACTGAAACCCAACTTCACGAATAAGTGAAGAACGCAATAAATCACATGGATCGTATAAGTCAGTCATATACATAAATTTATAATTAAATAGCAGCCATATTATTCAAAGTGGGAAGGGATTGTACCAAAGATTGTAGAGATTCGGCCTCAGCGGAGGGAGTGGCAGTCGAGATGGAGATGGATATGGAGAGTGGAAGGTTCGAGTTCTTAATTTTCAATTAATTAAAATTCAAATTCATTTAAATAATATTCATCTTCATTATCTATTTCGGCGTTATTAATTTTAATTAAGAGTTAATTAGAATTTCACATTCAATAATGCATTTCATTATTTACATCTATGTATGTTAATTAACATCCAATTTTACTTAATTGGAAATTAAATTTAACATTCATCATCACGTATATATTCTCTGGTATTAATTCTAAATTAATTAACATTCACGCATATTCAAATATTACTTTTACAACACTTTAAAGTATTTCATAATAACGTGCAACGCATGTTCAACGTTGACTAGTAGAATAAAAAGGAACATAAAATCAATTACTACAATATTAAGGCATCAACATAATTGTTTCAAGTTAGTTCAAATAATATAAACTCAGAGTAAGCTAATTGTTGACACATACCTAAGGATGCTATATCAGTGTACTTGTCACTAAATGCATATACATTCACCGCAACCTGATACTTTGTGAAATCAGCAGCCATCTGTTTATAAAACGGATCTTCTGGTATTCTTAGTGTATGCTCTCTATCTGTTCCATAAATGCGAGCATCATCTCGCAGTCGTAGACGGCCAGCGCCTAGTGATGGCAATGTATTCTGAAAAATCAACAACTTACCACCAAGTTGGCCCTGGAAGTAGGAAGCATATACGAGTTAGAACTAAGTTAATAGATGGAAAACAACTTTCTAAAAGAACAAGGGCAATCACACAACAGGAAAGCAAAATGTATCTAATATCGAAATCAAAACACAAATGCCATAGTGGAATACTGGTCAAATAACATCAAGAGAAAGAGTTGTTGATCGAATTTAAAATTAATGGACAGAAAATAATCGACACACCATAACCATGAATGCAGCTTTAAGAGCTGGACCAAACGCAGATTCCACATTCATGTTATCCTGGAACATGGACGGAAAGCTATCAAGGAATGCATCCACCACATTTCTAGATTCTGACAAGTTGACGAGAAGATCGTCTGGCAATGGAACAAATATGTCATCCAAATCTGAGATGACCATCATCTGAGGCTGCATTAAAGATGACTGATAAAAGGAAATGGAACAAGTTATTCACCAAAATGGAGTGAAAGGGATAAGTTTAAGTATGCCGCAAATTAACTCCTACATGAGACCCCTTACCTTCATATTATAGAAATGTATTGTGCTGTCATAAGTTATGAACCCAATCTGCGTACGGGGAAAACCAGGCAATTTATCCAAACAAAACTTGATAGTCTGTGCTACTACCTGCAAAATATATTTGTGGTTAAGCAATCATGAAGCCATACAGAAAACATAAAAGGATAAATGGTTTTTTTCACATGGTAATCAACTAAGATAATTTATTTATCCATGAAAATACCAAGCTTTAAAAAAACGCATCCCAATAAGTTCATATCATCAACTCTAGTTACGCAGAGACACTCAACAATCAACATTAAAGAAAAAAGCAATAAAAAACTAGAAAACAACAGAAATATTTCAAAAATATTAACGAAGGTTGGTTATCATAGATGATAATCCATCCATCAATTCAGTTTAAAGCACACCTATGCAACATAAACAAAGATGCAGCAGCATACCCCTCATGAAAAATCAGAGAAAATTAAATAAAGGAAAATATAAGAAAAAGAGAGTATAAAAAATGAATATACAGATGTATAAAAATATCTTGTTACAAAAAACTACATATACATTCCAGACAATTAGGAGTTGCAGACAAACTGTGTCATCAATCAATTCGTGCACGAGAATACCAAAATGAAATCTCTTGCCTTAACACCGTCAACTTATGTTGGGGAATGTTTACCTCAAGCATTCCATTTTTAACTGCAGATATTGATACGTCAATGAGGAAAAAGTACAGTGGTGGCATTGGAGGCCGAACCATGTATTCAGCTGGAGCAATAAACTCAACGCTACCCTTGGTAAGCTCAGGTCGTTCATCCAAATCAACTCTTCTGCCACTGGCATCCAAATGTGCAAAATAATCACCAGGAACTGGAAATGAAATTTACAATAGATCAGTTTATGTATCTTCAGAACTATACAAATGAATAAATTCAAATAATCAACTAATTTAACTACTAAAAAAATTGCAAAAGATATAAAATAAGTAACCAGGCAGCTAGAAGCCAGATAGAACTTTAGAGATCCTCTCCTCCATTTCTATTAGCAGTTTTAACACAATGACCCATTTGGTACAAGGCCAGTTCATCGAGGCTCATCACAAAAAATGTCTACAAATGAATAGTTTGATCTTGATCATAACTATGCAATGTAGCTATAAACTTATTTAGAATCTTTCCCTTATCAAAGGAAGCTGGCAGACAAGCTATATAAGTCTCAATGCGTCTATGTTTGCTTGTGTGTGTGTGGGTGTTGGGGGGTGAGAGAGAGAGAGAGAGAGTCAAATACATAGCCCCTGTTTGGTAAAGATTAAAAATCAGATTTTGATAAAAGTTGATGAAATGTGAGTTTGAAAAGTTGTGGGTCCCATGAAATGTGTGGTTAAAATTAATTGTTGACTTTGACTTGAAACTTTAATTGGATTTTAATCCAAAACAAACATGGGCATAGTTTATTGTGCTCTTCAGTGACTACCCTACACCATCTACCATGACCAGAAATTAAGAATTAGAATCACTATGAGTGTATCACCCAAATTCTTATTTTTTTTGGTGTTTGATTGACAATTTTTTCCATAAAAAATATTTTCCAACTTTTAATTATGTAACCATATTTTCCTTAAAAATAAGGAAAATGTTTTGGAGTGTTGATTTTGTTTTCCAAGTAATTCACTCCCTCTTTCTCTCTTTCATCTATCAAATCTCTCTCTTCTACCCACCAATAAAAAATGGACAAGTATAATATATTCTAAATTGAAAACTAAATCAATCAAACACATTTAATTAATAATTTCCATACATATAAGTTCTAGGCAATTGAATTGCCTATAATTTATTTTATTTTCATGCAAATTCCATATTCGCAATCAAACGCACCATAATTGATTTAGAAGGCTATAAATGATTGTACAAGGAGAGATAACAAAAATTATAAAGGCCATAAAGACAGGAACGAGAAGGCAAGTAGAGTCCATTTAAAATGACCAAGACCCGTGCATGGAAAGGAGTATGAGTAGCAAAAAATTGAGTCATGATAGAAATTATAAAGGCCATAAAGACGGGAACAAGAAGCAAAGTAGAGTTCCATTTAAAATGACCAAGCCCCATGCATGGAAAAGAGTACCAATCTTTGAGTAGCAAAAAATTGAGTCAATAAGTTGTTTCCTTTTTCCTTTTCTTTCTGTGGTGAGTGAAGAATTTTGTGGCTGCCACACAAATTAACTGAATAAAGTGTAAAGGTATAAAGAGAATTGTTAAAAAAATAAGAACTGCACCAACCAAAAGATTCATGACATGATTCAACATTAACAACAAAAGCAAAAAGGCAAAAGTTTCCCACACATATATGATATTTTTAAAATCTCAAAGGTGAAGGAAAGTTACCATCATTAAGCAATGAACATATGTTGCACCTCCACTTTCTTCCACTATCAGTAAATGTGACATATGGATTTACATATGTGCGGCACCTTCTACAACGAATGATGCCAGTTGTAGCAAAATTAACTATCAAAACTTCTTCCTGGACAAAGATGAGAGCACAATTAAAGTATATTAGATTTAGACAGATCATAATATACTCATCATAAAAAAGAATAACTCTTCTAAATAAATTGAAACTAACCCCATCAGGAGCTTCTGCAAGAGGACAAACAACAGCTCCAAGAGGCAAATGCCACCTTGATGCCAAGGACTGAGAATTTGGTATGCCACATGTTGTGAGCCGTATATATCTAGAATTACAATTCATGGGGTACATTTCAGCCAAAGAATTTGGTTCCACATCACCAGCCAATGGCCTGGGCAATGTTTCAGGATCAAGTCCTGTATCAAAAGATCCTGGTACCGACCCAAGAGAGAGTGAACTAAAGTCTTCAGCCAAACCCTGTGAAACACCCACTGGAGGTGCAATGACAGGATGCTGCATCTGGTCCCTAGAATAGAACCCCGCTGGAGTTACAACAGGTGAAGTGGGCACATAACCTCTTTGTGGAGAGGAAAATGGTGCCAGTGATGCAGCAGGACCATAGCCTCCTTGCTGTGAAGACAATGGGACAGCCTGCACAGGTGAAGCATAAATAGCAGAATCTGATTGTGTATTAGGGTGCCCTGGAACAGGTGGCTGGAAGTTTCCTCCGGCAGCCATGTAAGATGGCCCCATTGGAGGTGGCGGTGGTAATGATGATTGAAGATGTGGCCTGGGTGGGTAGAAGATTGAATCTTTAGATGGAGGAGAAACATTTGTGTATGATTGTCCAACTTTCATGCTTTGAGGTGGAGATCCCATTGGTATTGAAGGCAGTTCGGATTGAGGAAGAAGAGATACAGGAGAAGATGAAATAGGACCTCCAGGAGGTCTACTTGGTGGGGGTGCAACTGGCTGGCCCACAAGAGATGTGAGCGGAGGTGGACCTGGTGGTACTTGAACTGCCAAGGGGAACTGTGGGGTTTGGAAACGCTGGAAAGGTCCTGCTGTTGGCAGGCCATATGATGATGGTAAAGATGATGGAGGTTGCCTGACTGGTTCATTGGACCTATCTGGTAGTGGCGGTCCAAAGCTAGGGCGCTCTAATCCAACCAAAGACCCAGATGAGATGGGAGGTGTTGGAAATTGAGATGCAGTGGGAGGGGCAGGCCTAAAGGCAGAGGCTTCTGATCCAACTATAGAACCAGATGATGTAAAAGGAGTTGTACTTTGAGGAGTAGCAAAGGGTGTTACAGCTGGTCTAAATGGGAAGTTTGAACGGTTAGAATTTTCAGTCCCCATATATCACACTTTATCCGTTAGCTTCTGTCAGGCAGCGCACACAACACATAAAACAACAGATCAATAAGCATGATACCAAATCACAATCCTGCTAAATGTAAACTAGTCGTGAAGCTCAGACAAAATAATGCAAGGTGAAAATTCGAAGTTTCATGCACCAACATGTTGAATAGTGTAAGCAGTTCAGTGGTAAACTAATAAATGCTATAGTTGAAAAGGTCTTTAGAATCTCATGTCTCCTTTTTCTAATGTGATCATACAACAGGATCATCAGGTGTTTCTTTCAGTACTTAAGCAGCTGTATACTACAAATGCAAAGGGCCTCGGATATGGGTAGCAATAAGGTGCTTATGCCCCGACGTTGGGGCTTGTGGAGAAGCTCCCAGGCCGACGAAAAATAATTCCCAGATATTTCGGCAGTTTCACTGAAGCAGAATATAAATATACCAATTTTCTATCACTAACCGGTTGGAATATATATAGTATTAAAAGTCTGAATTATCTTTCACCATTAAAGGATGTTGATTAAAAGCTAACATTCAAGCTTAGAGCAAGAGGAATCAAATAATATAATACAATTCAGCGGCAGGACTCGCGCCTAATTGAACTGCAAAGGCTTGTATTAGTGAACTCATGGAGTCCAAACATTCCGATCTCAAATATCCAAAAATCACCAAAAAAAAAAAGGAAAATAAAGACTATTTAAATCAAGATTGACAGCTCTGACTAATCAATTAATAGAATTTCGAAATCTAATTATAATCCAGAATCTAAAAAATTCCAAGTGAAACGATAATTAAAAGCACAAAATGCGTCGAATGAGGCGTGCGTAGAATTATTGACCTGATCGAAGATCTCGCCGGCGGAGAGTAGAACCCGAATACTACAGAGCCGCCGATCGGAGAGGGCATAAGAACAGAATTAAATGTTCGGTACCTACTTTCTCTCACTATTAAGTTTTTATATTTTGATTTTGTTGAGATCCTTTACAAACAAGCTAAACTAAGCCCCGTTAGTCTTCCTTTGGAAATCGTACGTTTACAAAAATAAAATATTTTACTCTATTTTTTAATTACACACTCTTAAAAAAAAAATCACCCTTCAAAATATTTTTTTCAATAGTAGCCATCCAAACAGGGACTAAAGTGTAAACGGATTAAAGTAGTAATTAAAATTATTATGGTTAACTTGGACATTTGCAAATAATTTTTATAAAAGATTATTATTATTATGCAAGGCTAACGGCCTGTTTGGCATAACTTTTGTTTTTTACTTTTACTCTGCTTTCGATAGAATAACTTTTAGAGGAAGTTGCCTTAATTTTTTTGTTTGAAAACTAAATTTTAAAAGTACTTCATTATCCTTTAGTGCTTTTAGAGAAGGTCACATTTGACCAAGTTCTTCTAAAAGTGTTTTTAATTACCAAAAGCACTTTAATACCAAATAGATTTAAAAACAGTTTTTGAATTTCAAAAGCTCATTTTTGACTTTTCGAAAGTCGTGTCAAACGGACCCTAAATATATTCAAATCACTTACATTTTAATTATGTGGAAGGTTTATAATTTTTACACGTTATAACATTTATGTATCAAACTTTTTCATCGCATTCTTACTCTTAAATTAAAACAAATTGGTCCTAATTATGGTTTCTCTTCAAAAATTTCTTTAACATAGAGTAAAAATAATCATTTGTCCATTATATTTTAAAATAAATAAAAATAATAATAATACACAAAATGCGAGTATTTGACCCTCATTTTAAAACGCATTAACAGTATTTTTGGATGAAAATCATAATTAGAGACAATATTTTTTTATAAATAAAATGTTAAAAATAAAAATATGGTGAATAAAAAAATTAAGGATATGAGTGATATAATATACAGGTTAATGACTTTCAAATATAATTAAACTTTGGTGTGAATATAATCGCCCTATTCTCAATCCAAAAAATATATTACCAATGTGATTGGTACAATAGGTTAATGTGTTTTGCAATCCATATAACTAATTCGGTACTATCAATAGTAACTGTTGAAATATATCAAAACTTGTAGAGTTAGTCATTGTTTGGTACCGTTAAAAATCTTATTAAAATTCAAGTCAAAGTCAACAATTAATTTTGGTCACTCATTTCATAGGATCCACAACTTTTCAACTACGTATTTCATTAACTTTTATCAAATAATCTAATTTTAATTTTAAACAAACAAGGGGCTTAGTTTTTTTTTAATTGTACTGATATTTAGTAATTTCTGTTATTGATATTAATTTATGTTTTTTAAAAGATTACTTGCAGAACAATAGGTACCGATACAATTTCGATAAAATTTTGGTGGAAACAAACACGAGAAAAAAATGTATGGCATGGAATTCTTTATGCCCCGTTTGGCCCCATTATTTGAAATTTTTTTTAATAGTATTTTTTGGATAATGTGTGGTTAAAAATGGAGAAAAATTTTCGATTTACGTATAATATTATTTTATGAAAAATTGTGTAGTTAAAAATAAGAGAACAAATAATATAATTTTGGGATAATGGGGCCAAATTGTCAATCAAAAGGATTTTAAATATATGCATCAAGAGTTGGTAATCGAGCCGAGTGGCTCGTTGGCTTGGCCGCTCGGCTCGTAAAAAAGCGACTCGTTAGCCGCTCGGGCTCGTCAAAAGACGAACCCGAGCCGAGCGGCTGGCTTGCCCACGAGCTCGTCAATGCAGATAGTTGTTTATCTTTATATATATATATATTTGACGAGCTCACAAGCAGAAGCTCGGCTCGGCCCACGAACCACAAGCTTACGGGCCAAGTCGGCTCGTACTCGAGCTCGTGTGCACACCCATATATGCATCCCAGACTTAAGTACCAATGTTCTCGAGCATGGATACCAATGTTCTCGAGCATGGATATCAACTATTATGCTTTTGCAAATAAATCGGCTACACTTTCATCCAATCAAATTTGTTGAAAAGCAATGTATAAATTTTTTAAGCCCACGCGTATGAGAAAAAAATAGTGAGATGTACTTACTGTATTTCAATTCATCTAGTATTCTTAAAGCATAAGCGACATTTTCTTCATGGGCTAATTATCAAGTCCATATTCAAGGAATCGGTGCATGAAACATAGATGCGTCGATCTAGAGACCTAAAGAAACTAGGAACGGAAAAAAAAATTGATCGAGAAATGTGAATTATATTAATCAAAAAACCATGTACAAGTACATCGGGCATCGCTGGACAAAAAATCAATGGTATGGGACATACAACTACTCCGGGCATACTCAAACAAATAAAAGAAAAAGGATATACAAATGATATGTATCAATGACCCATAGTTAACGACTTCCCGTGAATCAAAATATTCATGACAAAGAAAACGTAACTTTGTATACGTGTGTTTTGATTCGTCTAATAATGCTATCAACACGGGGTCTCAAGTTCTTAAAAAATCTCCTATTTCTCGTCATCCAAATGTAGTAGACGGTGCTCCCTAATGCAATCCTCTTAACTTTGCTTTGCCAAGATGTCCATCTAGCCTCCTTCTCAATCCACTTTAGTGCACTAGCAATAGTAGTCACTAATCTTCTAATTCCCACCCACACCTTGATATTCTTCCAAACACACAAAGAGAATGAGCATTGGAAAAATAAATGATGGCTAGTTTTCACGTATGATGCACAAAACACACAAGTAGGGTCAACATTAAGATATGGTACATGTCCTTGATGAGTAACTTTGATTGCATCCCCAGCCAAAGAATGAAAGAGTGCTTCCGTGTGATGTATTGTCTCCACACTTCAGCAATCCAACCCCTCTTTACTCCATTATGTCTTAAGAAATCATAGGTCTTGCGCACACTAAAACAACCTACCCCCTTCCATGAAATCAACCTGACCGAAGGAGCTTGCACTAATGAAACTGTCGAACTGCCCTGCGTTGTTGTGGCCGCTAGTGGTGGCAACCGAGCCGAGCGGCTCATCAACTCGACAGCTCGGCTCGACAAAAAAGAGGCTCGTGGGCTATCTTTATACGAGCCATGAGCCGACTCGGCTCGTGGCTCGTAAAAAAAAGAAATTAAAAAAGCTCAGTGACCAGAATGGTCGTGCTTTTAATTTTTAATTTTTTTTTCATTTCATTTCATTTTTTCCCATAAATACTCATCCATTACAACAT
>CAIGRP010027009.1:0-13826 GCA_903798385.1 Fraxinus cuspidata | reverse complement strand
TGTTGGAGTCATTACGACAAACTGTACAATTTTGGTTCTGTAAGCACTTTCACAAAGTTATCTACTAAGTACAAGAAATAATTAGAGAAATGAACATAGATTTGAAGAACTTGAGGGTAACTATTATATTTGTTACATGAAATGCAATATATGTGACTTAATAATGAACCTGAACTTTTAATCTGTGACCTGACATATTAGTTTTATCTCTATGCAGGTTTCTCCTGCCAACCAGACAATATTTTTGGTTGCTAATAAGGACTCAACATTTGTTGTCGATAGAGCAACTTACATACACATATAGGATGCTTCAAGTTGATCAGATACCGTGTCCACACACTTTGGTGGAGATCAATACGATTATTGTTTGTACTTTTACACTCGAGAGGCGTACATGAATGCATACCCAGATTCTGTATACCCAGTCGGTAATCCAAATGAATGGATTGTGACTCAAGATTAGAAAGTATAGTCATATTACCACCTAGTCAAAACAGAATTTCGGAAAGATCGGCAGAAAAGAGGAAAAGATTGTCCTGTGAGGGAAAAACAAACAATGAAATGAAGACATTGTCAAGGAAGTGGCCACAATCGTAGAACGTGCACCAACTTGATTTCGTTAAGCCAAAACATACCAACATGAAGTTTATTGTTACCACTATTCTTGATGTACTTCTCATAATTTCATTAATTACTTAGCCTATTCTAGCGCGTTTGCATTCGAAAATTGTGACTCTAAGAAATGATAATTACTTATAAATAAATTTTTCACTTTATTTATGACCTACTTAAAACATATGTAACCTGTTTTAATGTGACCTAAGATTGTTATCTGTAAATGCTGAAAGTAATAAATTGATAAATCTGTGAGATACGTACTTTGCAGACAGTAATTTGTGACATTAGATATTATAAAATCGTTTGTGACCTATTCATCTCTGTGTTCAGGGTATGTGTGACCTATGAATTCATATATTCTCGATTGAAAATATTCATATTTGTGACCAAAAATGAATATTATACATTTGTTTCTCACCTGTAGACATTGGTCGCAATAAGATTTCTAACGAATGATTTATAACATGTCACAAAATAAGATAATTGTGACGTGTTTGTGACATTACGAAAAATTTGTTGTTATAACGTTTGTGAAACTTGAAATGTAAAATCTAAATCAAAATATGACAAATATGAAATGCACGTCTGTTACATTGACAACAACTGATTCAAAATATTCATGTATCATCTTTCTGACATTCAAAACCATTCACATCTATTTGTCATTAAATTGACATTGTATTATCACTCTATTTGATTGCTCTCTCCCTTTGGATTTACCAACTTTGTGGGCTTCTTGATGTTCTTAGGTTTAAAGAGTAATGTAGCAATGTCCAACCTAACTCGGCTAGCATCAAACATCATTGGCATTGACTTCATGTCGTTATGAAGCATGTTCTGCATACTTAATCACAAAGATATTGCAATCGTGATTGAAAATAATTGAAATAGTAGTATATCATAAATGAGAATGTGAGCGCAATATATGTTCGTAAATAAAAAAAGAAGTCACAACTATACCAATTATGTTGATGCGGAATGTTATCAACAACCAATACCGTTATATTCATTGGATCAGGTTCTATTCCATATGCCCAAACAAGTAATCAAATGTAGAATAATTCTTGCAAATGGTTCAATCATAGCATTCACCATTTTATCCTGATATGACTTGTAGCTGTAATGAAATATATAAAATTTATGCTCTCTTATGTCCACACAACCAAGCATCCAATGGGTACGATTCGTGGACAGAATTAGCAACAGCACATAGTCAACTTCTGCCCAAGGACGATTAAATTCTAACTGACCACCTGTGGCAACTTCAACAATATATGAATCTGTCATTATCTCATTCGGGTTTTTTATGAATTGGGAAAATATATTTTTTTATCTTTGCCTAAAACAAGGAGTCGGTCATGGTAACACTCAATTTGGTACGCTAACTTTTTGTTGCAAATTGTCGTAGATAATATAAACACACGTCCATGTGATGCCAAATAATAAAGAAAGTTGAGGTTTGACCTAAACAGAATGACTTGTGACCCTACGATATGTGCACACTAATATGTGTCCTGAGCACGGGAATATGTGATATGTGAAATGTGCACCTAAGTCTGTAACCTGTGACCTATGCATATAAATCTGTAACCCGTAACTTGTGCACTTAAATATGTGACCTATGCACTTAAATCTGTGACCCGTGACTTGTGCACACAAATATGTGACATGTGACTTGTCATATTCTGTGACATGTGATCTTGGCATACAAATATGTAACCTGTGAAGTGTACATACAAGTCTACTAGATAGTTCATCAACAATGTCTTAATTTGGACATGTAGAATACAATATGAGATTTGTATAGCATTTATAGAGATCCAATTATGGTGAAACTTAGAACGAGGTTTTTACAACCTGTTCTTCCTGATTATCATGATTCAGCACCAAAAAGTTTCCTTTCGCTACTATATAGTATTCATCTCTACATCCTAGTGAATATGGAATGGAAATTTAGTTCTACTGCCACCATAGTTATAAAACATGGCTGGCTTGTTGTTTAACTGGTTGAACTAATATCTCTTGGCATCAACTACATCTGTGACCATGCATATAATTTGTGACTTGTGACCTATGACTTGTGCAACGTGTCATTTCATAAATGAAACATACCGTGCTGCTCAAAGATGATTCTGAACATATAAGCTTGTGCCACCATGTTTTGAATCCTACAGTGAACGAACCAATGACAAAAGGAGGACGAATGACATCATCTACGTCGTTAAACTTCTTTTTGAAAACAAAAATGTATAAGAAAAAATTAGAACGAATGTAGTTGTACATTAGTTAAAAATCACATAACACAAATTTGGACCAATACATACTTATTTCTTGGTTTGTAACCTCTGTTGAACCAATTCTTAAATGCAACAACATCAGCCTCATCCACTGGCTTATCATGGTTGTGAAAAAAGACAATAGCATTTGAATGCTTACTTTGTTTTCCTGTACTTGTAACGTAAGGGGACTGTAGTACCCTTGTGGGCCTGGGAGCCCTCTTAATCACCGGTCTAGACGATGGTGCAGAAGAAGGTGATCCCTACATAATGACTCATAATCAAAGGTGTCATACGCATAATATGACACAATTTGCATGTGCACACAAATTTTGATCTGTACACGTAGATAAATAACATGTGACTTGTGACCTGTGAACATAAATATGTGACATTGTGACCTGTGACATGTGCAAACACATATGTGACATGTGACCTTGGTAAACGAATATATGGTATGTCATATTTGAACACTAACATTTGATTCTTAAATTAGATATGTGACTTGAAAAAATGTTTGTGAACAATGAAATAATTAAGTATGAAAATGGATTTGTACTACCGCATCTTCATGATTTGTGGTCTTCTTCGTCACAACAGCTATAACAGCATTAACATGCTGCTGCACTTCTTTAGATTTGAACATGTCAGTAAGGTTGACTGCCCTCGAAGTGATTGGAGTTGATAATATCCCGAAATCAAATGATGTGGTCAGAGGAAAGTACGGGTATTAGAGTACATCAGCAGGATCTATCTTACCCTTGCCTTTCTTGTCTATTGTTTGTTCAATGTTTGTGGTAGAATGTAACACATAACTTAAATTTCAATGTCAAATATGGACCATGAAACATTTTGACGCTTACAATCATACTTATTTTCTCTGGTTGCTCTGCAACTCCAGCACTTTGCTCGTCATTCTTATCATTCAATTTTTTAAAAATTCCGTCCATCATACTTGATATCAAGACAGTTACAGAATTGGACAGAAAAGTCATGTTAGACTTTATGTCCACCATGTCAGATTTATTCTCACCTTGCATGCGGATGATCTAATTTATCTTATTATTCCTATCCCTATTTAATGATATCAACTATAACTTGACATCATTGAGCCGCACCGTAGTTCTGTGTTCTTCAACTGGATTTCAGAGATTTGGCCACTCAACTCCTTTAACTGGTCAAACATCTGTAATTGAACATTACACAATCCCTTAATGAACTTATGAAGGTGATATGGGTCTTAACACATGACAAATGCTTTGTGACTTTTAAATGTAAATATGAAGCAACTTACNGATTTCAGAGATTTGGCCACTCAACTCCTTTAACTGGTCAAACATCTGTAATTGAACATTACACAATCCCTTAATGAACTTATGAAGGTGATATGGGTCTTAACACATGACAAATGCTTTGTGACTTTTAAATGTAAATATGAAGCAACTTACATATGATTGTGGTCAATCATCTACATGTGTCATTTGCGACTCCTGTAGGGTATGAACATCACTTGCCTGTGGCTTTGTCAGATAATTTTCAAGTGTTTCTTGCGGCTCCTTTGGGGTATGAACGTCACTTGCCTTTGTCTCCGTCGGATAATTTTCATGTGTTGTCCGCTGTTTAGTCAAGGAGTTGAAATAAGATGACTTCATTTGCCTTTTTGGTGGGGGATCAACAAAATATCGTCGTCATCATCAACATCACTTGAATGACCTTTTCATCAATCTATTATGTGATTGCACTGGTTTGGTGTATGGAACATCACTCATATATGGAGCGACCATCTACAAGTCAAATGGAACGATGTCATATATTTCAAGTTGTGACAATAATACAAATGAAACACTTATTAGTCATGTAATCATACATGGAGTATCGTTGATTGTAACCTGAGTTCATTCAAAGTTGTTATTGTAATGAGACAATGTATGTGATCTGTGAATGCATGTCTGCAAATTGTGACCTATGCACACAAATATATGACCTTGTGACCTGTGCATACAAAACGTGTTTATATACTTACATCAGAATAGGAGAATACATCTTCATCCAATTTCACTACAGAATGCTGTTTATCCGACATCCAATTCATAATGCGGGGATACCTGTTCCCCATTCTATTGGTCACAGGTCCAATGAGTATGAGAATGGACTCATATATCCAAACTTGAAATGCAACCAAAAACCCCGTCAGTCTAATGTGGATTCATGTGACCTAAACCCTCATTCAAAGATTTTATAGACATTTCAAATATACTAAAGCAAACAAATAGTTTTCAATCACCTTCTTGTATGATTTCGAGAACAGGTATGAAGTAATCAAATATAAAATCTCAAACCTCACAACATCTCACAACATCATGATCATCTAGCATCTTCATTTGTAACCAACTTTAAATCCTAAAATATGCTACCTTCATCATAGATGGAACATTCTCAATCATTTTCCTGCAATCATCACCATTGTATCAGACTTGTCACTAAACATAACTCACACAATGAAAATCTCATATATCTATTTGTAACAATAAATCACATCTCATTGGGATTCGGTTGCTTCACTTTCCTCGGCAAAAAGTAATGTCTAAGTTGTGGTTGCATAACAATTTCATGGTGTTCCATGAAGTATGAGAAACAAGTCTTCACCACGATAGTTGTTCATCATTGAATTTCGATGTGAAATTTGTCAGAACATTCTTGGTAACGTTGGTGGTAATTTTCCCCTAAAACCATAGCTCTTCGAGGATAATGTACTTCCATTCCTACATCACATTAAATAAATTATATAAATGAAAGCCCCAAATTATGATCCAAAATATTTGTCAAACCGATCATAATAATGGTCACAGATGATTATGACACAACATTATACGAACGGTAATAGATATGCACATCATTTTGCAATAGAACCTCTAGGTCACAAATGGAAAAATGTCTATGACCTAAATAATTCTGTTTTATTCAAACTCATGCATCAAATCTGTAAAATGAATTACCCATAAGCTTAAAGTACCACAAAATTAACCTATTACAAAGACATTTCACAATCTCAAAAAAATTTGGAATATTGGTTAGAATCCATGATTCACACATTCTATTCAATACATATTAGTCACATTCTCTAAACAAAATACATAGAAATAAAAGCCCCAAATTATGATCTAAAATATTTGTCAAACTGATCATAGTAATTGTTACAGATGATTATGACACACAACATTATACGAACAGTAATAGATATGCACATCATTTCTCAATAGAAACTCTAGGTCACAAATGGAAAAATATATGTGACCTGAATAATACTGTTTTATTCAAACTCACGCAACAAATCTGGAAAATGAATTACCCATCAAAGTACCAAAAATTAACTTATATTCTTCGATTTTGATTTTCGTGAGTAAATCGGAGTTCTGGGGATTTCATGGCGAACTCCATTTTTGACATTCGGACGCGATTCCACTAGAGTTTTGAGAATTTCTTTACGAACTATCTTTGACACATTCGGTCTTCTTCTTTTTCCTTGTGTAGTTCCAGATGCATCTCTGGCTTCGGATTGTGCTTTTCGATCACAATTTTTCGCTAACGCCATTTCTCAAAATTCTCGATCACAAGCCTTTGCACCGTCGTTCACTCTTCTAAAATAATGTACCGTGAGTTATAGGTGGAATTTGTGTAAAAATCAATTTGGTTTTTTATTGAGAGATGAAGGGTTTGAAGATTTACCGATTTTTTTTTCTTTTTGGCTTGAGGGAATGAGGGTTTGAATATTTAGCGGTTACTAGAGATAGTGTTTACTTATTTAAAAACTCTCTCTCCCTCTCCAATTTAAACATAAAAGGTGGTGGTGGTTGTGATAAATTAAAATTTATTTAAATCATATTAATTTTTAATTATTAATTAAAATCTGATTTCTATATTATGAAACTTGATTCTTGATTTATGAAAATGGAATTTTAAAACCATGTCGGCCGTAATTTCCTCCATGTTAAATTGTCCATAAAAATTAGTTTTCAAATGATTGCTGCCTTTCAATTTTAATTTGATTTTCAGCCAACAAAATAATTGAATTTTCACTTCAATCTTTTTATTTATTTAATTTTTAATTTTAACTTAAGATTCACTTCATTATTAGTATAATAATATTAGATATTCTTTTCTATAAGCTCAAACGATTTCAATTTTAACAAAGCAAATTATTTCAATATAATGATTATTAGTTTTCAAAGTGTCAAGACTAATTGTATAATAAAAAATGTAATTAAAAAGATTGATTTGTATTTAATTTGAATTAACAGTACGAAAATTTAAAAAATAAAATACATTGTAGTCATAGTATTTTATTATTTGTATGTGTATTTATTTATTACATTCGATTTGACCTCGATTGAACATTTTGACCCTAAGCCCTCAATATTTTTCGGGGTCAATGTTCAAAACGTTGACTATGACACATTGTTTAGAATACTTGAACACACTTTTATATTGAAGTCCAAGTAGCCAAAAATGTATTTGCTTATATAATTTGAGAATGATGCATGCCCGAAACATTACAATTTCTGTTGTAAATTATATGTGAATGACCATTATACCCATACAGCCCTAATCTTTATTGCAGTTGCATCCATAATTCTTCCCTATAAATATGAAGTTTTTGTTCTTAATAAAACATACAATTTTGTTTACTTATCTCATTTGTTCTCCTTTTCGCTTTAGTTTATAAAATATTATCAACACGATTCTCTCAAAATCAAAGTGAATTAATTAGAAGGTAATAATTTTCATAAACATAATCATCTATCATGTGTATCGAAATTAATTTGATGACGTGTGAATTTTTTTCATCAATTCAAGCATCCAATTCATGTAATTGGTTTTTGTAATTGAGCAAAAATCATGTATGTAATTATTCATGCATCCAATTCATCAATTCATGACTTTATTTATTCGCGCAACCCAATATTTCTTTATTGCAATCAATTCATGCAACCCAATATTTGTTCATTTGTAATCATTTCTGCCTTTTGCAATCATAAACGTTTGTAATTCTTTTGCTTCTTTAAGAAGCTACCTATACAATTCACATATTATGACACGCAATCAATTACGTCTCTTTAAGAGGCTGGTCGTACAAATTAAGAGTCCGCAATTAATCATGCTTGTACAAATTAATCATGCTTTAAGAGTCCGCAATTTAAAAGGTTGTACACATATTATTCATGTTTGCCTGTACACATATTATTCGTTAATTCATATTTTAATTCGGGTACTCTCTGGTCTAATTTTTTTTATGATACTATTTATGTCTGTAACCTGATTAAATAACTTTAGATATTCTATTATAAAATTTAAATTGATAATATATCGTGTTGTTGCTCCTAAAATAGAACAAGACTATAAGTAATATTCCAAAAGAATATTATTTGCTCCTAAAGAGCATGAATTATAATTTTCAATATCTCAGAAGAATATTGATTTGTTGCTCCTAAAGTAGCACAATATTATAATTAATATTCCAGAAGAATATTAATCGTAGATCTGTCTATTACAAATAGTTTATCATTGCTCCTAAAGTATCACAACATTATAATTAATATTATAAAAGAATATTACTTGCTATTAAAGAATATGCATTATAATTTAAATATTCTAAAAGAATATTAACATAATTCTCTTAAAGAAGTAATAGTAAAATATAATATACTCTCGAAGTAGCACATATTTCGAAAAATATATCATTTTGAATTAGTGTTTATCCTTGAAAGAAAACATATAATTCATGTCTGTTTATATTAACTACTTAATTAATTAGTAATGTTTAATCATATTCTTCGAAATTGATTGGTGTTTTCATTTACTTTATTGTATAATTAATCAAATAACAAATATTATAAAACTTGAGTTTGTTACCCTTGACATCTCTGGAAAAAAATTATTTATCATGGGTCCTTGATTTTGATGTTTACCTTGTCTCAAAGAAGCTGGAAGAGACAATAAAAGAAAGAAACAATGAGTCCATTCAGGACCGTGCAAAAGCACTTATATTTCTTCGTCACCATCTTCATGATGGATTGAAAGTCGAATACTCACTGTGAATGATCTACAGGTTCTTTGGAAAAAAATTGATCGAAAGATTTGATCACCAGAAGACTATGGTCCTTTTCAAAGCCCGTTATGAATGCATGCATCTTCGTTTGGAAGACTTACTGATAGTGAATATAATTCTGAATTGTTCAGAATATGATCAAAACTAATTTTGTGTGGAGAAAAAATCAATGATGATAATATGTAGGAGAAAACGTTTTCCACATTTCATGTCTCGAATGTGCTTCTGCAGCAGTAATATCATGAGCGTGATTTCAAAAGTACTTAGAACTCATTTCTTGCCGACCTGCAACTAAACAAAATAATGAATTGCTGATGAAAAATCATGGATTATGTCTATCTGGTTCTATACCATTGCCTAAAGTAAATGCAATATCAAGATAAGGATAGAATGTGGACACAAATTTGGATGTGAACGCGAACGTGAGAGAAACTATAGACGAAATAATCAATAAAACTATCAGAACATGGCAACAATTTCAAAAAGCACAAAGCAAAAGAAAATAGCATATCCAAAAAAGAGCATAAAGAAAGATGCTTTAGATGTGCGAAAGCTCAAAAGGGCATTAGGCAAGTACATGTCATTCGACAAAAATGAAAAGTGAAGGCAAATTTTGCTAATTATGATGATCCAATTGATGTGACTCACTTGAATATCTTTGATTTTGTGCTGACCTAAATAGCAAAATCGATCACTTGATCGAAGGTGGTGTGCTTGATAATATTAATTTGTTTATTTTCAATATTTTAACAGTTTATTTTGATTTAAAAGTTAGTGTGAATTATATTTTTCTTATTTTCCTTAAAACTTAAGACATTACCTTGTTAAATTATTTATTGTCGATTAAAGTATTGCTGAACTCCTTTTGCTTATAAAACTAATTTTTCAAAATATTTATTTTGTCATAAGTTCAAAATAAATTGCGAAGATCCATGTTTAGTCGATAGTACAACTATTCATACTATTTTTCAAGACAAAAGTACATTTTAGATTTAACATTAGCAGAAAATAATGTTTATACAATAGTAGATGCATCGAATATCATTGAAGATTCCAGAAAAACTTTTATTATTTTACCTAATAACACAAAATTATATAACAAGGATGCACTTTATTCTAGTAAATTCAGAAAAAATTTACTTGCTTTTCAAGATGTCCACTGTAATGAATATCACATTGAGACAAATCAAATATTATAACGAATCTGAAGTTTATTGACCCAAAAAGTTTTATACTTTGGCATCACCAGTTAAATCGACCGAAGATGATATGAAATGATGATTTGAATAAATATTAATATCGATTTACTATTTGAAGCTTTTTCTTTTTATTGAATTGATCATCACTTATCATTAGCTAAAGTTGGGATTAAATCCCTATATTTCTAAAAATTAATTATGGTGATACATGGGGCCTGTCACCCTTCACATTGATCATCTAGATATTATTTGTATCTAATAGATTTATAAATTTACTAGATGATTGCATGGTGTTTGCAACCTGATTGTGAAGTTATTGTTCAAATTTTAAACTATAACCATAATTTCAGATTACACAATGAAGAAAATATGTCTTATTAATGCTAGTGAGTCTAAATTTCAACTTTTTAATAAATGTTAGTTGGGATGTCGACAAATAGTTTAACATTATTGCTTGTTAAACGCTACCAATTAATTTAATATGTATTCCTACAAATTAATTTAATATAGTTGGGATGTTCTTCATCTAATATTTTGATAGTACAATATATGCACATTAATCCACCACATTGTACTGAGATGAAAAAAAAGAACGTCGAGAATGAATGTGTAGTTTGAACCCTTATTCCAAACATGTGATATTTTATTACGCAATTTGTTAATTGACAATTTGATTGAATAATTCTCTCAGCAATAGGAGAATGCATTATGAAACTAAAAATAATGTACAAATACATCATTATCTAAATTCGTAAGAAATAATTCGAACCAAAATTCGAAAGATAATTCATCTAGATGCATCTACTGACAAAAAGAACAAACCAATTTTTAAATGCCCCACCTCGAATTAATGTCCTGGAAGACAATTAATTGATATTATATTTGATAAAGTTATGACATGTTTGAAATGTGATGATATTCGATTTTATTATAAAAAAATTTCAAACAAAAATTGAGCAATTAGCAAAGATGATGCTATCAATGATGCATATACTCTTGATGAGTATTTAGACATAACAAATTATAATGCCCCAGAAGATGTTTAAGTACATGATATGTTGAAAATGAGATATCTTTATAAGTTATGTTATGTAAAAGAAATAGAATCGAAAAATAAAAAGTTGTCGACAACACTTTTGTATATGATGTGCCACATCATATATGAATAGTGAGAAATCGAAATAAATTCGTCGAAATATATCGATCAAAAAAATAATTGGCCAAATAAATTGAAGCAATTATAGCAAATTGAATTTACTAGAGAAATCTAAAATTTCTGTATCTACAGTCCGAACATCTAAATGTGTATACTTCTGCAAAATGAAAATAGAAAAAATAAAGTCTTAATATGAAATTTATGACTCTTTACATAATGAATTTCGTGAAAAACTCGTGTAAATAGATAAATTATCACGTGGTGGATGTAATCATAAATATCTATTATATTAATCTAACAATGCATTGAATTTGTTATCCATATAATAAATTTGATTATAGTCAACTAATCGACATGACTGTTAATGTTACATTGAAAGATTTAGAATGCCTGGAGCATTCAAATGATATTATTATGAGATGTAGATACGAATTGTACTCTTTTTCAAGACCAAGATCATATTCCACTGAATTTTCCTAGTAAGGTTTTTAACGAGACAACTTTTGTAACGTATTTAAAAGAATAATGTACTCTTTTTTTTCATTGGGATTTTGTTCACAATGTTTTAACGAAGCATATTCTTTGTACAATGAATATCAATAACCTAAAAGACATTTACCCTCAAAATAATACTTTGATATGTGTTAAGATTTGGGGTTCTATCTTAAAAGGTCAACTATATTAAGAGAAGTAGTCCAAATCTATATAAATTGATATATGTTTTTATTTTTATTCGATGTTAGATTCTATTCCTTAACATGCCCCTATAAAATGGTGGCTCGTTTGAGCAAAGCAATCTTGAAATTCGTGTGCTCATTTTTTATTTTTTTTTAGTTTTAATTGGATTGAATTGCTCGTTGGGATTTAATGGGCTCTAATACCAATTGTCGTGGAAGCTCACTCCAAAGTTTTCAAAACGATATTTTTTTGGCTCATTTTCACGTTACCTTTCTCTACAAATTAATCAATCCAAATGGCTCCAACTCACAACTAATATATTTACCTCAGTTGCTTCTCAATCTCACCTACTAAGGATAAGATTATGGTGATGATTTGTAAGCCACAAAGGCATGAGAAAAGCTATGAAAGAAGCACAAAGAGAAGGCTAAGAACAAAGGAGAAAGTCACCAATTTTGGAGCACAACACTAACAGTTTTTTCTCTCTATATTGCATACGTTTTTTTTCTCTCCAATAGGCATCTATGTTTTGCTCTTCTTTCTCACACAAATCGCACACCAAAATGGCTAGGTTAAGAGCAACGTATAAAAAGGATAGGTTAGGCTTTAGTTAGACCGATAAAAAGGTTAAATGGGACATGATTAAATGTCAATCAATAGGTAAATATACATGGGCCATGAATAATATTAATTTCTTAAACTACTTCCAATGGTCTGTTATTTTCAGGTTGAACCTTTAGACTCGATTGTTGGTAACAATTACCCATCGGCTAATGCCTATGAAACTTAATTCAATGCTTACATCATATCCCATGATTCATTGGATATCAAAATCCAACAAATCTCCACCCTAATACCCAATCAACCTACAAGCAATCAAAACACAGAATTAATACTTGCAAAATCAAGGTAACCAATAAAATTTGGATCACGGATCTTACCTTGTGTTGCGGACTCAAAACACATACCATACCTACTCCACGTACTCACTAGGGCTGAGGTCACAAACAAATACCAAAGTAGAGGCAGATAATCATACGATGAAAATATAATATAGGATAAAACACAAATCTTTTCAAAAGCATGTTCACACAAAAAAAATTGATTAATACCAAGTTAATTAATGAATGGTCAAAACACATGCAACAAATGCATAAATAACCCCATGAAAATATCTTACCACACGTATCATATCACATTCTGTGTTGGTCACACCTCGAGAATACATATCTCCTTTCATCGCCCACTGAGCTCACTAGACTGTTCACTCAACTTATGTATGACAGGTAAACCACAATAGATCCTAAGTCCACCAAATAATCCTCTATCTCCATATCACTTATCCCAACCAAAGTGTATAATGTGTATCCACCAAATAGAAGTGATAGAAGTGTCTTCACAAATAAAGGATTACAACATTTAATCCACTCGTAATCCAAATGTCACATTCCAAATCCCGGTACAAACCACCAAGGTACCCCTAGACACATATACTCCACCTTACAAAAAGACACTCAACATACTTACCACTAATGTATCACAACAGACTATGCATGCAAAACACATTATACCAAGTAATTAAATTAGTCACAAATTCATGCAAATGCACATATCAAAACACACTGAAATACAACATATAATCATACAACGGAATTAAGCAATCACACACGTGCGGAAAGGATTACACACATGCACATGCAGTAAGTAACTAGGTTTACTCTCAATAAATCTCACTAGGGCTACCACTCGGCCATATAGTCACATTCACCTCACCTCTCATCTTACCCTTCTAC
>CAIGRP010026999.1:0-13014 GCA_903798385.1 Fraxinus cuspidata | reverse complement strand
GGGACCCAGCTGCAATTTTCCTTAATTTATTAATGAAATTCAAATAATAAACAGTAACTGCAAATCAGTATTCCATTAGCTTATTAAAGTAAATTGATGGAAAATGTGTAGTTAAAAAATAAAATTTTTTTTTGATATGATGAAAAATATTATTTTATCAAAAAATGTGTGATTGAAAATGAGTTTAAAATAATTAATTTTTGTAGAAAGTGGATCAAGCGGGGGCTTAACCAAAGATTCATCAATAAAATATTTTATACGTAAACTTAAATTTTTTCTCTATTTTTTAACTATATATTCTTCTAAAAATCATTATTCAAAACCATTTTATTTTAAAAATATGATTGTCAAACATGAGCTAAAATTGAAGAGTCGCTATTTTAATTTACTATTTTTATATATCTATCAACGTTTAAAAAATATTTAAATTACATTTTCTAACTTATATAAATTTACTTGAATAAACATTATTAAAACTAAATAAAATTATTTCTATAAATTTATCCACTGACTTTATATAAATTTACTTAAATAAACTATTGATTTTCATATTAAATTAAGGAATAATTGTAGTTGAGGGCTCAAATCTTTCAAACAGTGGTAAATTTTTCCCTAACCTTTCAATCGTTGCAGCCGTAACTCCAAACGTTTCAAATCGTAACAACTGAGGTCACAATTGATGGTTTCCATCCAACCTGTTGTTAGTTGACCAAAAAAATTAATTGTGACCACATTTTAATCAATTTTAAAAAGACAAAATAATAATTTAAATACTTTTCCCATAAAATAATTAAAAGACTTAAATAAAAAAAAAAGAAGAAAAAACTATCTTCTTCATCGACCCTACCCAAAACTAGAAAATTGCCATCGCCATGCTTATTGCCATCTCCATCGACCACTTGAATCAAAACTGGACCCAATTCCAAACCCGAATCCAAACCTCGTGATATTATTTTCATTTGACATTGAAGAAGGGGTAGGCAGTGAGTGTCCTCTATCCGAAGACGATGGGGTTGAATCAAATCTTAAAAAATCTCTACTACTCCTTGATGAATTTTTTAATTGTTCACCCATATTTCTTATTTTATTTCTCCCCTTTCTTTCCATTCTTGATTGTTGCGGATTCTTTTGCTTGCTTTCCTTGTTTTTGCTAGATTTTTTCTCCTACCAGGCTAGCATTTTCAAGAATTTAAATTATTCGATGATAAAAACATACTTTATTCCTTTTTATATACACGTACGAGTACGTATAATTATATACAATGTAAAAGGAAAACAAGTAAAAAGACAGAATCCCAATATTTTAAGGGAGCTAGTGAGTTTAGATAATTTTTCAATTTAAGGTGCAAGCGGGAAGGCCACCATGTAGGTACAATACAAATAGGGTGGTGGGGTTGAGCAAGAGGTGGGGGATGGTAAGTGGTAGATGGTGGTTGGATGACGTAGAGATTCTTTGTGTGAATCTATGTTTTCAAATGCAAGTGGGATAACTACAAACATTTCAAATGCGGTGGTGACGGTGGTCGACGGAGATGGCGACAACAATGGTGGTCGATGGCGGTAGGTGTGACAGTGACAAATTTCTAGTTTTGGGTGGGGTGGGGTTTATTTTTCGTTTCTTTTTAATTTAAGTTTTTAATTATTTTATGGAAAATATATTAAATTACTATCCCGTACCTTTTAAAATTGATTTAAACGTGGTGAAAATTAATTTTTTGTCAACTAACAACAAATTAGATGAAAACTGTCCAATGGGGCTTCAACTATTACGATTTGGAGCGATGGCTGCAACGATTGCAAGGTTATCAAAAAGTCCGTCGCTGTTTGAAGGACTCGGGCCTCAGCTGCAATTATACCTTAAATTAATGAGAGGAGAATCATACGGAGTACATATTGGGATTTGTGGGTCGAAATGTATAGTGGAAACAGAGATTGTTTGGGAAAAAAAAAACACGTATGAAAGCATAGTTTTGGAGGAAAACTTGTATCTTTAAGGAAATAAATGAAAAGTTCAATGTTATCCTAATATTTTAGCAGCAGTTAATCTCCGAGTACGGAAGACATCTGAGTAAATCTGTCAAAGGCAAATTGGTTTTATATTTTGTATATGAAAAATTGATACAATATCACATAATTTCATTTGGCAGAAAACGTGAATATACCGTGATGACACAGAGAACAACGATTGAATAAGAAAAATGACAAGTTGTCGCTACAATGAAACTACCACGAGTTCACCGTTGTTTTTAAATTTCCTTTTTGAGAATTTGCGTAGAAAAAAGCTTTATCGCGTCATAGATAGTTCGACATAAGGGAAGCATATGGTACGAACACCTAAGCCTCTTGATCTTGTTTCATTTACTAGTTTTGCTGAATTAGGGTCGGAATTAAAAATGAATAATACTCATTTTCTAATAAGTGTATCTTAAATCTTTTCTCTCGTGGAGTCACATAAGACTCGAGTTACATTACTAATTAAATACATTTTTTCTAATGCTGAGTTTCTGCAAAATTATTAGCTACCTTAGTTGATGCTTTTTGTCCTAGAATCATTGTATTGAATAGATAAATACTTTTTTAAAATTTTAAAATTGTAAGAGGATCTCCAAGAGACTCTCTATTTTTAAAGAACATATTCTATCAATTGAAGAACATCTATAAATTTAGAGAGTTAAAATTTTGAAATACTCCAACAATCTCTTTATATTTAACATTTAATTTTACTACTCCCAAAAAATATTTTTTTTATCTTTTATTTAGATTATTTTATTATTTTCTTANTATAAATTTAGAGAGTTAAAATTTTGAAATACTCCAACAATCTCTTTATATTTAACATTTAATTTTACTACTCCCAAAAAATATTTTTTTTATCTTTTATTTAGATTATTTTATTATTTTCTTACATTGAAAATTGAAATATTTTGAATGCATTTAATTATAGATAGTGAGTTTGGTTCTCCAAATTTGGAGAGTCAAACCCACTCTCTAAATTAAAATATTAATTTAAAGAGTCACTTGGAGTATAATTTTAAATGTTGACTCTTTTAAAATAGAGAGCATTTCATGTTTAGAGAGTCTATTGGAGATACTCTAATAGACATAAATTTAGAGTGAATGATATATAAAAGTGGTATAATATGTTTCAGTTCGCCAGGTTGTCTCTTGCCTGCCCATGGATTCAGCAGCAGTATATAGTATTTAAATTAACAAATTTAATAAGGATAATATTGAGAGTAACGTGAATGAATATAGTATTTTTTAAAATTTCAATAGAGATAGATTTAGAGTAAAATAGATATATAAGAATGAGTAACGCTCTTGGTATCATTGATGTTAAAAAACCATTTTAGAAGGTACTAATGTGACATTAAATGAGATGTATAATTAAATGACTCACTTAACTGTACATCTCATTGAACTTATCAATCATGCCATCTAATCTAGTATTGTAGCACTACTGATGCTAAATAACATTGTTCTATAAGAATAATGGATGAAAATAATGATTTCTTATGCTCCTGTTTGGCTCCCATTATAATTATAATTTATTTTTTAATCTTTTTAACAACATATTCTCCAAAAAATTATTAATTAAAAATATATTTTTCCTAAATTCTCATTATAATAGACCAAACAAAGGCTAAGATTGTTTTGTGGTGTAATTTCCACAAACGGCAATGGGTTAAAATTCTAGTTTGGGCAATACAAGGCCCATAGCCCAAACCCTATATCTTCCCCAAGGACATTAGAGTCCCCAATCCCCTCATTTTACTTGCAGAAGCTCAGAAAAATGGCTCCGAAAGCGAAAGAGAAAGCGAAGCTGGCCCCCGCCGCCCCAGCGGTGGCCATAGAGGACCTCTTCACATCCCTCAATCGCCACATCGAACGGTCAGAATTCGATCAAGCCGTCAAAATCTCAGATCAAGGTATATATACATCATATATGGTTTTAGATTTTATATTTTTACATCGAATCATTTTTGTTAATTTTTTGGCGGCGATCATAGTTCTTTCTATTGCGCCTGGAGATGAGGACGCTATTAGATGTAAGATTGTGGCGTTGATTAAGAACGATAGCGTCGACAAAGCTTTATCGGCCATTGAACAGTGTTCCAACAAATCTTCGATTGATTTCGTTTTCTTCAAGGTACATTGATTTATTGATTACATGCTCTTCCCTACTATCACTGATTCCAATTTCTTTTGTCCTGATCTGCACGGTTCAAGGAACTAGCAATTAAGCTTCAAACTATTGGGTTATAATATGTGGTGCTCCTGAATTTTTGTCGATTCTGTTCTTTTTGGGCCAAGATTATTATGATTTATGTATCAATTACCCGATTGTGGGCTTATAGTATTACACGATCTTGATGGTCTCAACCAACTATTAGATAACTATTGGAGCACTTTGTTGCATAAGCATCGAAAAGAATGGTGTAAAAGAATGAAATTTATTTGGAACAAAGGCTTAGCTCGTTGCAGTTGTTGGAAGTTTCAACCGGCGTTTGTAATATCAATTTATACGGCAATGGTAGGAACACATTTGAGAATCTGATATCCTAATTTCAATAATTAAATCCTATTACTAGTCAAGGATGATGGATAGTTCGCACTATAAAATTAAGAAAATAAATGACCTTTTTAATTTTGCTGATGAAGGGTTGCTGCCACTGAATCAATCAAATTGAGGAAAAGAAAAACATTCAATTGAGAGAGATCAAGAATCCTCACTAGGTCTCAGATAAAAAGAAGGAAAGAAAGAAGCCAAAGAGGAAGTATAAGGCGTTGGCATGTAAGTGTAGTGTCTTGGTTCACGATGTTTGAAGGAATAGAAATATCATAGCTTGACTGATTTCTAAAGAATTAAAGAAGCTATAACCACATAATCTCATTTCTAGGGAGCAAGTGTAGTTGTTGGAGACTTCTGCCCATTCTTTTAGTTGTACTTCTGTGGAATATGACACTGAGCTTAATTCACGTGAGGAAATTTCTGACTGCACTATCTTTATCAAGGATACTTTCAGTTTAGATAATTAAAAATGAATCAAAAGCACATAAGGGTTTTGCTGACAGGCATTTTTCTCTCTATCGCCGTTTATTGTTTATCTGCGCTTAAGGTAGTTTAAGCTTATTATTTAGTATTATGCATTGGTTTCTCTCAAGTGTTGGCAATATGTTCTAGCGTTCTTTGTCTTTTGTTGTTTCTGAGCAGGCGTACTGCCTATATCGGCAAAATAAGTTGGATGAAGCTTTGGAATCCTTGAAAGGGCAAGATAAGAACTCTGCAATGATGCTGTTAGAATCACAAATTTTATTTCGTTTAGGAAAAATGGATGCTTCTGTCAATATTTATCAAGAGCTCCAGAAGTCCAGGATAGAGTCCTTAGAAATAAATGTTACTGCTAGTTTGGTTTCTGCTGGGAGGGCTTCTGACGTGCAAGTGGCTATGGATTCTCTCAGAGTTAAGCCAACTAGCAGTTTTGAACTGGCTTATAACACTGCTTGCTCATTGATAGAAAGAAACAAGTACAAGGATGCAGAACAATTGTTGTTATCAGCTCGAAGGTGGTGTTTATTCCTGGAAACTTAGAATTTTTAAGCTTCATGTAAATAGGTAGAACTTGTCTCAAATGATATTAGTTTATTGTTGAGAATATTATACATAATCTACTGGAGTATTTTCATGGATCTTGGATCGTTAGGTAAGTAGTCATTCTCAAGTCTTTTTTGTCGAGGGCTCTCTTTCTTTTCTTGGGGCCTGTTTGAGCCCCACTTTTCGTGTAGAATGTATTTTGGAATAGTAGAATGATGGAGAACATGTAGTTAAAAAACAAAGAGAAGTTTTGGGTTTCATGTAATATTATTTTATTGAAGAATGTGGTTGAAAACAACATAGAAAAATGTATTTTGGAAAAAATGGGGATCAAAGGCTTAATTTGTTTTTAGTTTTATTCTCTTGGATTTATGCTCATGCACGTTCTTGCATGTCATTTTTCTTTGTTTTTTGAGCATGTTGCTACTTGGGGATATTACCCTTGGATTTCTTCATAAACTTAGCACATTTGTTTGATCCCCATTTTTTAATAACTCATTTTGAACCACATTCTCCCATAAAATAATTTTACATGTAAACTCAAAATTTTTCCACTTTTTAACCACACATTCTTCCGAAACTTACTATTACAAAACCCATTTTCCCCAAAAAATGGGGCTCAAACCGGGGCTTAACGGTTTTATTCATTGGACGGTTGAATGCAATTTTGGGAAGCTCTTTTCTAGAAGCTGACATTTGCTTTTGCAGAATCGGTCAGGAATCACTGATGGAAGAGAATTTGGTTAATGATGACATAGAAATTGAATTGGCCCCTATAGCCATTCAATTAGCATATGTTCAACATGTAAGAGTGAAATTATATTTGAATTTTCCTTTTGTTTTCTCCACTTCTGTGCATTGAAGCAATCTCTCTTTCATTTTTCTTTTCAATGTTCCCCAGATCCTAGGTAACACAAAAGAAGCTTTTGAATCTTATACCAATGTCATCAAGAGAAATCTGGCAGATGAATCGTCACTGGCAGTGGCAACAAACAACCTTGTTGCTTTGAAAGGCCCTAAGGATGTGGCTGATGGGTTAAGAAAACTCGATAAGTTGATAGAGAAAGGTGATGGACCACAGACTTTCCATCTTGCCCGTGGTCTTGACCTAAAGCTTTCACGTAAGCAAAGAGAAGCAATATTCGTCAATCGTCTACTGTTGCTACTTCATTCTAATAAGATGGATCAGGTAAATATCTACTCCTCATAAGTTTCTTTTCAGATTGAAATTTGACAGAATATATGTCCTACTACCAGTGGGTCCCCACCTTTTCTCTGACTAGTCATCTAATCAATAAACTACTACAGGCTCGAGAACTCGCATTTGCGCTGCCAAGCATGTTTCCGGATAGTGTAATGCCCGCGCTTCTTCAAGCTGCAGTACATGTGAGAGAAAACAAAGCAAACAAAGGAGAGGAGATATTAGGGCAGTTTGCAGATAAGTTCCCTGACAAGTCGAAGGTCTTTCTGCTTGCAAGGGCACAGGTTGCAGCTTCTGCTGGTCATCCTCAAATAGCAGCTGAATCTCTGCTGAAAATATCTGATATTCAACACAAGCCAGCAACTGTTGCCACCATTGTTTCTCTGAAAGAGCGTGCTGGAGATATTGAAGGTGCTGATGCTGTATTTGATGCTGCAATTCAGTGGTGGTCTAATGCCATGACTGAAAACAATAAGCTTGATATCATCATGGAAGAGGCCGCTGCTTTTAAGCTAAGGCATGGAAGAAAGGACGAGGCTGCACGTCTATACGAGGAGCTGGTGAGAAGCCGTGGAAGCATAGGGGCTTTGGTCGGGCTTATTCAGACAACCGCTCATACAAATATTGAGAAAGCGGAAACTTATGTGAAGCAGTTGAAACCACTACCTGGTTTGAAGGCAGTTGACGTGGGGAGCCTGGAGAAAACTTCTGGTGCAAAGCACATTGAGAGTGATTCGACTGCTAGCATCACTGAAGCATTTGAAGCAAAGAATAAGGAGAAAGTGAAGAAGAAAAGGAAGAGAAAGCCAAAGTACCCGAAAGGGTTCGATCCTGCAAATCCAGGCCCTCCACCAGATCCTGAGAGGTGGTTGCCGAAGAGGGAGAGGTCTAGTTACAGACCGAAAAGAAAGGATAAGAGAGCAGCTCAAGTTAGGGGTTCTCAGGGTGCAGTAGCTAAAGAGGCTGCTACTAGTGTAAACCCAAAATCAAATCAAACATCTAAGGGTCCCTCGCAGAATGCCAGCGCAGAGCAGTCGAAGCCTTCATCTAAGTCGAGGAAGAAATCAAAGAATTAAGAGCGACAAATGCAAAGTTTCTGATCTCGTCCAGTTGCAAGGGGAAATTTTTTCACTTCTTGGATTGATCTTTTCTGAGTTCATGTATTCATTATCATCTGATTATAATAACATCCAAAAGGGGGATGTTGAAAAAATAACTGTTAACGTTGTCTGCTAGTAGATAGTTTTTTTAGGGTTTATTTGAGGCACAACTTATTTGAAAATTATTTTTCTTCAAATTCATTATCGACCACACATTTTCGTTATTATAAATAATTTTGCACGTGGATCATTAATTTTTCTTTACTTTTAACCACGTTCTTCAAAAAATCATTTTACATTTTAAATAATCTCTTTCAAAACCTTCTTTTTAAGATTAAACCTGTGCTGTGTATTTTTAGTTCCCATTCTTTTATCGGTGTGTTTTTCATTATTTATTTATTTGGTGTATTGGAAAGGGTTTTAAACTAACTAATGTAGCCAGTGTGGTTGATTGGGATGAAAAAGATTCATTCTAGTGACTGGCCAAGTGTAGTAATAATTTCCACTTCAAAGGGATTTTTACTAACTTAAAGTTTAGTCGAATGTGCTGGACCCTAAAACTGGGTGGTATGCCAACTTCTGAACTGGCAATATTCCTTCCCAGATTATGCTTAGACAGTTAGACCAGACGTAGTAGTTCTATTTCCAAGTAGAAAAGATTCTCGAATGCTTAGGCAATTATTAACGGGGACACATTTATTTATTAAATTTAGCATTCAACCCACCAAGTGACGTGTAGGTGAAATTCTATTTTGTATCAAGGTGATGAGAAGATTGAAACATTTTACACTGGACAATTTCTTAAGTAACTGGTATATAGCAAATTGTTTGAGCCCCATTTTTAGCCAAAAAATGCTTTTTGGAATAGTGATGATGAATGTTTTTAAAAATGAGAAAAAATTTTGGGTTTGTGTGTAATATTATTTTATTGAAAAAAGTGCGGTTAAAATTAAGAGAGATGTATTTGAAAAAAATGGAAAACAAACAAGGGCTAATAATGTGTTTTTGGAATGTCAGATTCTATTAGGTGCTTTTAAAGCCATGTACATCACACAATACATAGCGGCATACCTCTTTAAACCTCCAATTACATCAATGCTGATTTGTCTAATTTGAGAACCCGTAAAAAAATGGAAAGAATTACATACCAGTTCGATCTGTTGTCAAGAACTTTATAAGAGAGGTCCATTTTCATCGTGTGGCAGTCATCATCTTGGCTTTGAAATTTATTCCAATTGTTTTTGAAATTCTATTTTCCTCGGGGCTCCAACTTTTTGGCACAACATCCAGTCCCTATGTCAATTTCTTTGACAAAAGAGCATAGTTTGACACCTTCAAAGTGTTGTATTTTGTCAGGCATACATCTCATCTCCATACTCTTCAGCTGTGTCAATTTGGAGAGAACTGAGATTTATGCAACTGTGATAGATTCCACTAGTGAGCACTTAGATTCTAATGCTTCCCTTCTTCCACCAGAGCCTCGTTGTAGAGGGAGCATTACCCCATAGGTTTATGTCTATGGGGAGTCTTTGGACGTGGTCCCTGGTACATGAATCGAATCCCATCAATTATTTTGCAGGCAACAACCCAAGAAAGGAGCTCCGGCAGACCACCTCATTCAAATTGAGATGCTGGCTTCAGAGCTAATATAAGGCCATCTCTCAGAAGGGAGAAAACCAAATACATCTTCAACAAGCTCCAGATGTCTCATAAAGTCAAAAGTTGCGTCTAGTGCTGGGAAGTCGTTACTTTTCAGTTCTCCTCAATTGGTAGACCAGGAGACCTGTATACATTACTGGTCTTTCCTCATCATCTTCCTCACCTTGCCAGCCTTTTGCCACATTTTGCTTCAAAATACAAGTTACAAAGGCAAAAAGGAAACAATTCTAATCTTATCTGGGGTCCAATCACAAAGTTTCATAGTGCACCTCTCACCTCCAGAGTTTCCTGGCTCAACCAGCAAAAACAATGCTTCCAAGCAGTGGCATCTGCCTCTATTGGCTTGTTCTTTTGGTGGACCTACCAGTCCAAATACATGCATAGTATTTTCGGGCAAATGATAAACTTTGAACTCCTCCAGGAAATAATCTTGAGATCCTCTACAATTAAACCTCTGTGGAAGCATGACAACAAGACCCCTAAAAAGGTGAGTACAGGGTATAGCATTGTATGCATCTAGCAATTGACAGATTCAGTCATCTTCTCTATATTGGTGCGAGTGTATTTGGTCTTCACAATAAAAGAAGCCCATAGATATGCATTGATCCTCAAAAATGAAAAGCTACATTTCATCGGATTTACTGTCATAATTTAACTGCTCTGTTCCAAAATCCGAGAAAACAAATTGCTGAACCAAATGATAAGAAAATATCGCAACGAACATGGAACCAAAAAAAGTTCATGGTGAAGTCTTGATATAAGAGGATTAATTGGAACCTGAATAGGGAGACGGCCGGTTTTAATGACCAAGAAAGTTAGTGATCAATTAGGAGATAACCAATTTATCACACTATCTTATTGAGATTCTACACTTCATGAACAAACTTAAAAATTTGAAAATTATCCATATGATGCAACCAACCAGGAGAAACATGTAAGTGAACAGTTGACATATTAATACATCATGAAAATTCAAAGGTGAACAATTACAAGTAAATAGAGCAAAATCTGTTCTAACTGACCTTGCTCAAGCTTAGCTGCCAACTTCAGCCAAATTGGAAGTCATCCCTCAGATGGCATATACCAGGTACAGATTCTACAAGCTCCATTTGTTTTGTCAACTGAATCAGACATGCATAAATCTGATTCGATTGAGAATGCAACTTGTCTCTAACTATGAACTCGTGAACATTTCCATTCAACTCAATGGAGCTGCAACCAGGAGTCTTGTCCACTCCTCTCTCCCTCATCATTTTCCTCACCTCCCCAGCCTTATGCCACAAATTTGCTTCAACATACATGTTTGCAAGCAAAACATAAATTCCACTATCACCGGGATCCAACTCAAGAAGTTTGATAGCAGCTCTCTCTCCCAACTCAATGTTTTTGTGAATTCGACAAGCAAAAAACAATGCTCCCCATACCACAGCATCTGCTTTTAAGGGCATGGTTTCAATAAGTTTTACAGCCTCCTCTAGAAGACCAGCCCTACCAAGAAGGTCCACCATGCAAGAATAATGCTTAAGCTTTGGAGCAATCTTGAATTTGGAGCTCATTTGAGAAAAAAAATTGCGACCCTGTTCCACAAGACCCCCATGACAGCATGCAGACAAAATCCCTAAAAAGGTAACTTCATCCGGCATTAGTCCAACATCAATCATCTCTATAAAAATGGATAGAGCATCTTGTACATCCCCATGAAGTGCCAAGCCACCAATAATAGCGGTATAAGTTAATGTATTTCTGCCAGGAATCTTACGGAACATCTGAAGTGCCTTTGTAATATTACCACACTTGGCATACATGTCTACCAAAGCAGTTCCAAGAACAACATTCAAAGTAAGATTATGTTTTTCAATGTAATTATGTATCCAAATTCCAACATCGAGTGCTCCAAGCTGTGCACAAGCAGATAAGACATTAACCATGGTCACCTCATCGGGATTAACATTCATGGCTTGCATTTCATGAAACAAAGACAACGCCTCTTTCCCACTCTTGGCTTGGACATAAGCACCTATCAATGCATTCCATGGGACAACATCCTTCTCCGGCATCTCATCAAAAAGTCTCCTAGCTGCATCCAAATACCCAAATCTCGCATACCCCACTACCATGGTTGTCCAACTAACCATGGTCCTATCCCCCATTCTATCAAACAATGTCTTTGCTTCCTCAAGGTCTCCACACTTCACATACATATCCATAAGAGCATTAGCAAGCGGGATGCTCATATTCAACCCTTTCTCTCGAATATATTGATGAAATTCTTTCCCAAGCCTCAAATCCTCCAACTGAGCACTCGCTGAAACCACCCCAATCATAGTAACCTCGTCAGGATTCACATCCCTCTCCCTCTCCATTTTCTTATACATCCTCAATGCATCCATCACTTTCCCACTCTTAACATACCCATTGATCAAGGAATTCCATGAAACCAAGTCCCTCATAGAATTTTCGCCAAACACTTTACCTGCAGCATCCAACTCCCCACATGACACCAAGAAATGTATCAAAGCATTGTGCACAAATATATCACAATCATAACCCATTTTCTGAACATGTCCAAGAATCTCATGGCCCATATAAAACAACACCAATCTAGTGCAAGTCTTGAACAGCAAAGGAAAAGTATAATTATCAGGCCTTAAGCTAATGTTACTGTTCCTATTAACAATTAACATTTTTTTGTACAAAACAAAAACTTGTAACGGAATTTGGCTAACAGTAAAGGCTCTAATGACTATATTCCAAGAAAACGCATTTGGGTTATGCATGTGAGACAATAATCTCTTGGAATAATTAAGATCACCAAATGGCGAGAGAGCACAAAAGGCTATTAAACGACTATAAGCCAACCCATCTAAAGAAAGACCAGTAATGATCATTTGGGACTGTATTTGCAGGAGCTGGATCATGGACTTGCATTTGGTTTCAAGAAGAGAAAGAGTGGGGTTTGAGAGAACAAAAGTGTGTGTGGTGTTCCACTTGGTGGTGGAATTCTCATTATTCTTGGGTTTGTTTCTGTGGGGCAAGACTGGGCGAGTGTGGAATGAAACTGGAGAAAAATATGGGTATTTTGAGAAGAGTTTAAGATTACAAGGTTGTCGTGATTTGAAGAAGAAGAGAGCAAGCATTAGAATAGTTGGCGGGAGAGACGAGAAATTTGTGTATGGCGATGGATTGAAAATTTCCTTTCGCTATAATTGTGAAGCTTTATGGCCTGCTTGGGAGGTTTTATAAGAGGAAATTACATCCACACACGCTAAGTATATAAAATTTCCAATTCGAAAATCAGGATTGAAGTATATTTATACAAAAATAAGGTATTTTATTTTAAATATTAAATATTAATTCATATCTATCTAAATTATAATTACCCAAACCCTAAAAACTCTCTCATCTCTCGCTTCTTTCTTCTTCCCATCTCTCTCTATCGCCTCTCTCTCTTCTTCTAG
>CAIGRP010026985.1:0-11072 GCA_903798385.1 Fraxinus cuspidata | reverse complement strand
TTAATTTTTTAGAATTTTAGATTTTAATTTTTCAATTTTTTTTTTACATTTAGAATATTTCAATTTTTATTTTTTAGAATATTTTATTTTTTTAAAATTTCCGAAATGTATTTTCTAAAATTTTTATATTTTGAGTGTTTTCAGAATTTTCACTGAAAACATCAAAAATTCGTTTTGAGTTTTATATTATAAATTCAACTTTATTTTTTTAAAAACATTTTTAGAAATACTAGATTTTTGAATCTTTAGTAAAACTGGAAACAACTTACCAAAAAAAGACCAAACCTCTGAACAAGGAAAAAGTAAAAACAATTGTTACATCATCAATGCACATTGACATGGTATATTGCACTTCCAGAAGGCAGTCAATCATCATTCGTCAAATGTCGGTTCAGTTCGTACGAACTATTGTTCATCGGTTCAAATCTTCTTAAATCCAATTGAACTCTCCGCCGCAATCAGCCTCTCCGTTTCGGCCATCACCGTCCAGATATAAAAGAAATCCCAATTAACTTTTATATTGTTTTATCTGATATTGAGAATCAGACATAAAGGTGCCGACTACCCATTGAAAAATTATCCCATTTTTTTCGTTTTTGCTGAAGAATTGTCACTGATCTTCACAACTCGAAGACAATTCTTTTCCGTTTTAGGCAAGTCATCCTCCTCCCGCTATTACCTATAAACTTAGATACGTATTAAGAAACCCTAATTTGAAGAATTTGTGGAAGAATATTGGATCTCTAGTTGCTTGTTTGAGTTTCTTCAGTTCTCGGCTCAAGAATAAAATCAATAAATGAATGATGTTATTGATCTATTTTTTATGATTTGTCGATCTATTATTTTCTTTATTTGAGTAATAATTTATAGGTATTTGGCCACGGTCTGGGTTTATTTTATGTAGCTTTCGTGAATATTTTTCTCCTCAATGTTATTGTTATGTTGTATCCTATTTTAGAGTATGTTGTCATGTAATGTTGATATTCCACCATTTTTAAATCATTATCTGTGTGAAAATTATCAGAAAAAATGACTTGTTTTCAATTTAGCTACTCCATTTGTTTGCTTTCTTGGGCAGAAAGAATTTAATGGCGATAATTAAATTAGCTGTAATGACCTTCTGGCATGGAATAATTATTGAGCTACTTGATCTAAAAGCCTAAGGTTTTAGAGATAGCCATGCCCACAGGACATTTGCTTGATATCGTGTTAAATCTTACCTGCAACAACAATAATATCTTGGAGCAGGATATGGAAGTTCTTATGTAAACTGATTCAGAATGTAAACTATAAAACTAACTGAAGCCATTTTTTAGAGAAGACTTCTAGTTTAAACTAGTAATGTTCTGTCTTCACTCATTTTTATACGCTACCTAATACTTTGGGCTCAATTGCAATCTCCTGTTCTCCTTGGTTGAACGTTATTTTGTTGTCAATTATTATTTCAGTATCAAGTACAAGTATGTGGAAGTTTTCTTTCTGTGGTTATTCACAACCTTCCATTGATATCAGGAAGCCTGACGACGCTGCTTGAACTGCTTAGGAAACAGTGATGTCAAGTTCAAATATATCTGCTTTAATGTTGCCACAAGAATACTCAGAAGAGAAACATATGGCAAATGCAAACACTGAGCAAAGCTCATCACGAGGTCCTGTGGCTATACTCTGGGACATTGAGAACTGTCCAGTGCCAAGTGATGTCCTCCCAGAAGACGTGGCTGGTAATATTAGGATGGCTTTGCGGGTCCATCCTGCAATTGACGGAGTTGTCACAACGTTCTCCGCATATGGAGATTTCAATGCATTTCCCAGGCGACTACGGGAAGGGTGTCAGAGGACAGGTGTCAAACTCATTGACGTTCCTAATGGGCGGAAGGATGCAGCTGACAAGGCTATCTTGGTTGACATGTTCCTTTTTGCTCTTGACTATCGTCCACCATCTACCATCGTGCTCATCTCTGGGGATGTTGATTTTGCTCCCGCACTCCATGTTTTGGGCCAGCGTGGATATACTATCATCCTTGTCATTCCTACTAGGGCGAGAGTTTCATCTGCTCTGAGTAATGCAGGCCAGTTTATTTGGGACTGGCCGAGTGTGGCTCGTGGGGAAGGATTTGTGCCGCCTGCTAAAGGTTTACTTCCTCCTTACGTAGTTCCAACAAACATTACTGGGTTTTTAATGGGATGTGAGATCAATGACAACTTAGATTGTCAGAATGAAGAAGCAGTAGTGTATAGAGGAATCTCAAAAGGCTGTTGCAACCAAAGGGATTTCTCATTGATCTCACACTCTCCATCTGAATATAATAGTAGTTCAATAACAATGCCCTATTATCCTACATCTTCCAAATCACACGGCCTCTCATCTGGGTTGATTGAAATTGCAGCAAGACCTTTTACTTCATGTGACCAGAATGACTTCATGTGGGTTCAACCTGGAGATTTGAATGGTTTAAAGGGCCAACTGGTAAAGTTGCTTGAATTATCAGGTGGGTGTTTGCCTCTAATCCGTCTTTCTGCAGAATACCAGAAAATCTATGGAAGGCCTTTGTATGTGTCTGAATATGGAGAACTTAAGCTTGGAAATCTTCTGGAGAAGATGGGTGATGCAATGGCTATTGAAGGAAGAGGCACATGGAAGTTTGTCTACCTCTGTAACGCCCGTTCCTTAATTTTAGCGAAGAGGGATAAGAAAGGAAAAGAAGCTCAAGATCCCATTGATGCAGGAGCTGGATCTTCTGAAGAACCCTCAGATGATGAAAGGGTTGTAAAGGAATACGATGACAACAGTGGAATAGAGAAATCTAATTTAGAGATGACACCTCAATCTGAAATTTTCGACCAGAGCCTCAACCTGTTCAAATACGAACTTCAAGAGATTTTGGTAAGCTACTATAGTCGCATCTCTCTTGGTTGTTTTGATGTGATCTACCAGCAAAAATACAAACGATCAATCGATTATCAAAGCTTTGGCGTGAAAAATTTGGTGGAGCTTCTAGACAAGGTAAGAGACATTGTTGTGTTGCAAGAGGAACCAGTAAGTAAAAGGAAGTTTCTGGTTGCTGTTTGTGGCTAGAAGATTCACTTTCCTCTCTTGGCATTATATTGTGTTGGAGAAGATATTATGAGGTATGCTCCTTGCTGCCTCGTTCTTAGCGCTTTCCCTTTTAGTTCAGGAATAGGACAAGTCAATGCAAAGGATGTTTTTGTTGTTCTTTCTTTTGTCTAACATAGGCTTGTCGGTTAATCTCAAGATTGTTCATGTAACACTCAATTTATAGTGTCTGAATCTGATCAACCAAGGATATATCCGTGTTAAACGTATATGTTAGCATAACGTCATCAATCTATCCTTTTGTAATTGTTGTTTACACCATATATATGCTGAATCAAGTGAAAAGAAAGATTTGCTTCATCATCATGCTTCTTTCAGCAATTAATGGAAGCTTAAAAGTGTTTTATAGCTTTGATCTAAAGCTTATTAGTCCTTTACTGTATTATGATTCGCAATCTGCTTATGAAGTGTAACTCTATACTTACTAACAGATTTTATTGACCAATGTCTGTTTCATCTCTTGATATTCAGGGCTCCAAATAATGTTTCTTCCATAACAACGTGATTCCTATATGTCTTCAAATCTATGGGGTATCCTCAATTGAGATTTTGATGGATTTTAAAAGTCCTAAGTTCAGGTTTCTCCAATTGAGATTTTAATAGATTTTCATTAAAATTTAGGCGTCCTAATTGAGATTTTTAATGAATTTTGATGAAATCTTTTAAAATTTAGTAAGGAGTTCATTAATAGAAGGATTTTAAAAGATTTGGATAAATTTCAAGCTTTAAAATACAGATAACAAACCCTTTTGAAATTTCACCATTTTTAATGAGATTTTTATGGATTTTGTGGAAATCTATTTAAATCCACGAAATTCATTAGAATTTATAATCTTTTAAAATCCATTAAATTCTCAGTTGAAGAGACCCTCCTAGTCCCACATCAACGCCCTTGTAAAAATCCAAAAAAATCTACCAAATAAGATAACCAATCGACTGGCATAAATAATCAACTTGGACATAAAATGTTGCGTGCCAGTTATGGATTATGCTAGGAATATTATTATAATTACTATTTATTTAAGGGAGCTGGGATGAGGGAATGCTTGTTGAGGAGCAAACTTGACTCACTTTCAAGAAATATTTGCTACTTATAATTGCAACTAACATAATTTTTCCATCTTGTTTAGTTGATCCTCCTTTTAGGTGGTAGTTTATTGAAATTTTTTCTCCAGGTTACCATGGATTTGCATTAGGGGAGTTGCTGCTTGTCGATGACATATGCTATGCTACCTTGAAATGTGCAAGTTACTGCTGTCCGAGCACAGCAATTTTCACTATTGATGTACTTACTTTATAAGGTACTCAGGCCCTGGCTTTGGCCACAAGGTATCCCCTGTGGCCATAAGAACTCAATTTTGCATCTATGATCAAATCCTATTTCCATTTGGACCTTTTACTCTGTTTGGTTGGAAGCAGATGACTCATGCTCCCACTATTTTCAACAATGGCTTCCTACTTTATGGTAATTAGTTCATATTTTCTTTTGGAGATTCTTCATATTACTGCATTGCTGAAAGTGACCTCTGCAAGGAGTAAAATGGATCAGTAATTTGTTCTTAAATTGGTGCGACCATCTGGCCATACTGATTTGACGATTGTATTTCTCTGCGATTTCTGTATCTGGAATCCTTAGGTATACATGATATTGCAAAGTAATCAAACTGGAGAAGGGTGAAGGTAGCTTTACCTTTCTTAGAACAACCAGCAAATGATGTTTCATTATCCATGGAATATATTGATGTGATTCAAGAATTAGTGTATCGAGCATTAGAGTTTTCTTCTGGTTTGATGACTAGAGTGCAGTTGACATGTATCTACTGGAAGGTTTTCCGGATGAACTGATTATCCCAGCAACTCAGATTCTTCTATCGCCAAGCACTGTTTGACTAGCAAAATTTCTATACTAGCCATCCATCACCTACAATGGTGTACACGAGGGCGCTTTCATTTCCAGTCGAAGAACAGAAATCCCATTCCCCAAACTGCATTATCACCATGAGCTCATCCTTCTCAACATGCTAGATGCTCATCTAAACAGGACTCTATGGTGCACGACCAAGTTCTTTACTTATAGATAGAATAGATAAAACTACTTCGGATATTTCTAGGTGGAGATTATTTTGGACAGACTAAGATGCATAATAAGATTCGATTTTTCATTTAAAAGAACGTAATTTATCATAGGTTTGGATCTTGCTCAACTCCTCTTTAATCTTCAATGTAATGTTATTATGTCATACAGTCAATAATGCAAATGACTATATTTTAAACGAAAAATTTAAAATACTGACCAGCTTAATTCACTACAATACCATTTACTTACTATATTCATTATAATTATAAACTAAATTATACAATCTACTCCAGTCCAAACGTAGCCTTGTAATTTTAGAACAGATTGAATCAACATCAATAAATCCATCAAAGAAAATGAAAAGCATAAAGAAAAAGGGAAATAAAAGAAGGATTTTTGTGAATTTAACATCTCAAATCTAACTGCCAAAGAACATTTGAAGTATGAAACAGTAAAATTTCATTCCTTAAAAATTTCAATAGACAATGGCAAACACATTTTTGCCTCTTCTAATTTGTATCAGTAATTTCTCTCTTCAGGTTATTTGGCTATCTCTTGAATAATAATCCTCATGTTTTTTGCTATTCCAAACTCCAAAGGCATTTCATCCGGAAGGTAAATAGTACATAATAACTTCTGCAACTCTTCCATTTGTAGTAATCCTTAGCAAGTTATTAGCTGCTACAAAGAAGACAATTATGCACAAAATACATGCCAATCGTTCCCTTGCTTGTTGCTGAATTAGTCTCCCACTGCACAAAGTAATCGTCGATAAAGCTGAATAACTGGGCTTATATATATGGGATATTATGAGGCGACTGAGGTGAGCCGGTTTCAAGTAGGAAGCTTCGACTACAATATGACCTAGACGTACTCGAAGAAGAAGCTAGCCCACGTACATCCCCACTGAAAAATATACCTTCACCTCTCTTTATGTTACCTCTGCTCGTCCTTCCCCTTCCTTCAGTTTCTCCATATTCTTCATCTTCCATAGCTTCAACAAACCCACTGTGCATTACTTCAGTACTCTCATACAAACGTCTGAGGACTTGCTTAATTGATGGTCGTGCGCTCCCTTCTTTTTGAGTGCACCATCTTACAATTTCTACAATTGTTTGAAGTTGATCAAAGTCAAAAGCATCCCCGAGATTGGGATCCAAAAGCTCAGTTATTCTCAATTCTGAATTCCAAAATGGTTGAGACCATTCGACCAAATTTTTGTTGTCTTGTATTGCTCGTCTTGCAGTAACTAACTCTAATAACACAACTCCATAACTGTAAATGTCACTTTTCTCTGTGAGCTCTCGAGTAACCACATATTCTGGATCCATATAACCTGAAAATCATTTAATGCTTTGATATCACTGGATAAGGCATAAAAGCTAAGTCCATTGCGAAAGAAGTTTTTGTCCAACCTGATAATCAATTTATGGCGCATTTGGTAAACGATATTGCACTGAACTTGATATTGTAATAGACAAGATTTAACTTCTTTTTCTACATGCCTGGCTAAGCTTGAAAAGAACTGAAATTACTTGAAAGTAACTCTTACTTAGTGTCCAAATAAGTAACTTATAATTTCCAACTTTAACCAATAAAAAGTTTATTTATTTTAAAAACTAACTTATTTACTTATAAGTGATCTTTTTATGCTTAGTCATACATGCTATTAACATTGTCGATTACAAGAGAATCCACTTCACCAAACAAGCATCTAGTGTTTTGGTATCAAATAAGTTGGAGTTTTATAATCAAAGAGGATTTTGTCTAACCTGGAGTTCCCCGGATATCAGTGTTTACAGGTTCGAAGCAAACAGAGCCATCTTTCGAAGCATGAGCAAGGCCAAAATCAGCAACCTAGAAGAGCGTTAAAATACAACTAGTCTTCCACAGTTAGTGACAAAACAGGGAAACTTCACTTCATTGATTATATTTGTTTTTGGAATTTAATATTTAACTAAATCCAAGATATGCAAATTGCCTGGGAGAATGTACCAGAGATTTATCTTTTTACGATGTCACCAATCAAGTTAAAAGACAGGTTATGCACAATGGTCAATATATCAATTGTATCTATGACACTGAGTGTTGGGTCAAACTGAATGTAACAAAAATTACAAATGTTGAGGTGGATGTGCAGACATACGAGAATTAAATGACACCAATTCAGTACAAAATATTAAGGGAAGAACCTAGGTGGTGAGAACAAATTTTTGATTGCCCTAACGAAGTTTTCTTCATGAGAGTGGACCAAAAGGATTTCATCGGACCTTTATGTGGTAAAAAAAGAATTATATAGCCCAAAAATTACTGAAAATATAATTTAGCTTGTCGTTGTACCATGCTACTGGTTCACCAAAAAAGGGAAAAGAAAAAAGAAATAGGACAGAATTCGTAACAATACAGTTAAATAACATATGGAGCTGACTATTGAATGCAATACCTTTGCAACAAAATTCTCATCTAGTAATATATTGCTCGATTTAATATCTCTATGACACAGAGGAGGGTTACAATAGAAGTGAAGGTACTCCTGCATGAAATAATGTCATCAGGAACAAGTATGGCAGTTTTGAATTTGTACTAATAACTGATTCCGTAAATCAGCTTTATTCAAGAATTTACCAATGCATTTGCCACATCAATTGCAATCTGAATTCTTGTTCGCCAACTCAGAGGAGTTCTACCTGGGGCTGAATACAAGCATTTGGACCGTCAGAAAAACATTGATGAATTATTTTTAAGCTTTTCTAACATGCCAAATACCGGAATGAGATGAAAGGACAAAGACATACTCAGAAGATGATCCTTTAAGCTTCCATTTTCCATATATTCATACATGAGAAACCTGCCATAAAACATGTTCCTTTAGGTTTATCCAGCGTGCAAAAGTTCCGGTGCATGTGTTTTTCTGATGTAGGATGGGCAAAATAAATAAGGGAACAAAAATGCAACTGAATGACCTCTCATGTCTTTTAATGCAGAAGCCCCTCAGAGAAACAAGATGGCGATGATGTAGTCGAGCAAGGAGCTCGATTTCTCGGCAAAACTCGTCCTCTGCCTGCTCTGACACCATGTTCATCCGCTTCACAGCTACCACTAAACCATCATGAAACCTCGCTTTATACACAGTTCCAAATCCTCCTTGTCCAATGATGGTGTTGAAGTTATCAGTAGCTTTCTTTGTATCTCTGTAGCTGAATTTTCTGAACATAGAGGATGGACCTTCATGTAATTCAATATTGGCATCCGACGAAAACAATTAGGAAATAAAACATCTGATTTAATTATCACTTCATACTACCAAAATATAGAAATACTGAAGAAAGGAAAAACAGAATCAGAATGTACCATACTGACATTTTCTTGCGGCGCGAGGAATGGATTTTGAGGATGTCTTATCATCTGTACCAGAATCATCAAGCTCTCGGCTTTTCTTACGAATAAGAATAATCAACACTACAAGCAGCACGGCAGCCAATGCTGTAACTGCAATGCCAATGCTTGGAACCAATGAGAGGTGGTAGTTTCGATGATTCCTCTTTGGAGGCGTGCCCGAGGAAAGTTGAGCCGGACTAGCAGCAATTAGAGGGGTGGGAGAAGCCTGAGGTGGAGGTCGAGGTGAAGGCGGGAATGATCCTGAAACAAGCAGATACGGTAGCAACAGAAAGTAAATTAAGCACTTATTACTTCATTATATTAATATTTTGTATGTTCATTTCTATCTATCTTGGAATTAAAAAGGATGCGTGTACGATTGAAATGATAGACCCAGACAGATGTCAAGAACCCTTTAAAAAGCAATGATTAAGTTCATAACTTCAGAAAGAAAGAGAAATAGATAAATAATTAACAATAGTCAACTCTTGTGTCTGTAGGAATCCTCAACAGGACTGGAATAGTTTCCATAGAACATAAAAAGAAAGAATGCGATGATGGGAAGTTACTACAAAATCTCAATCGGCCAGATATATATTAGCATCACATTTCTGATGAATATGTCTCTTAAAACAGGGACATTGCTTAAATTTCCCATGGCAAAACCAAAAGAATTTGATGATAGAACTAGGCAGAATACATAAAATGAATGTGAAAGAATGAACTGATTCGCGATGCCATCTAGTGAAATTGCTAGAAGAAAGAGAAAAATATTCAAATGGCTATTGTTATCCAATCCCTATACCTGGAGGAAGATTAAGCCCTTGAATCCCAAAGAAACAGCTGGCAATGTCAATAGTCGAAGCGTAATCAACTTGACTTGCAACTGTAGCAAATGTTGCATCTCTGCAATTACTCAGTGTCAAATTATCTGTTGGCCCCAATAGATTATGAAGATAAACAATACCGGCATTCAAGCACTTTTTACAAATACCATCCTCTGACAGCGGCACTTTGCAATTTTCAGTAACATCCCTAAATTTCGGAGACTGCAGCATCTGGTTAACAGTTGACCGACCCTGGCATTCATAATTTACAGGTATTTTTGTCCCAAAGCCACAGAAAACTGATGCATTTCTTGTCATTCCATAAAGTGCAAAAGTTTCTGATATTGTATGCAGACAAACATCAGATAAATTTGAAGTAACCCCTAAGTTACTCGTTGCATTGGCATATCGTGAGACAGAAATAGCGACCAAGGCGTTAAGGTGTCGGCAACACTTTGCTCTGTCTTCTCCAGTGGAGCATTTGGAGGCAGCCAGTGTAAAATTAGACCTACTCAAATCCAACGGGCAATCTGCAGACATTGAAGAGTAAACAGACACAAATAAATATGATTACCGCAATTATAATTTGTCAAGTAAGTTTCATTCTCATCAGATGAAGTTATGTAAGAGTGGTAACTCAAGAGACGATCTCTTATTGTGATTTCATTCATTTAAGAGGTTATTGTGTCCAACAAGCTAATTACTCGCACTGCCCACAATCCCTCCCCCTCGAGTATCCCTTGATCTTAATCTAACCATTCAAGTCTACAAATTTACATTTTCAACAAGCTCTCCCAAAAATTACAACAATACCAACCTCAAGATTGACCACCTCATTAAATTAGCTAAAGTCTTATCAGTCCAAATTCCTTATAAAACTGAAAACAAGTTAAAAAGGAAAAACGATTTCAATTCACAAACAAAACCCTTATTTCTCACATAAACATCTCCAATACTTCAAAAACAATAATAACGCCATGTTAAAAACAAAAGACATTAATTGAGCATCAGAACAAAGCATCTGAAGTAATGATTAAGCAAAATAAGGGGGCTATACCAGATGCAGACATTGTTAAAGAAAGATGCATTTGAAGAAAGACCAGTAATAGTAGACAAAAAGGAAACACTGCCGATCCATACAATGCCATGGACAGGACCTCAGGAGGAGGAAGGAGAAGGAGGAGGTTGGTTCTAGAAAGTGAGTGAGTGAGAGACCACGGTGAGCCAGGAGCGTGCACTGTCGTCTTTTAGCGCATTCCGCGTCTAGAGCTAGGAGAGTGTACAGTACACTTTTCAAGAGGGGTCCGACTTATGCTGAAAGCGCAGAAGTGCAGCTTTTGACTATTCGCGGACCTCGAAGACCCACCACCTTAAACTTATTTTTAAGTTACTTATTTTTATAGCTTTTTTTCTTTCAAGGAAAATAAACAAAAAAAAAAAAATATATATATATATATATATTACCTTTTTGTATTTTAGTTTCTTCTAACCTGTATATTTTCTTCAAACATAATTAAAAAGGGGAAAAGATATTCGAAAACTAAAACCCTAAGGGACTGTTCTCTTTGTATTTCAATTTTGTGTTTTGAGTTTTGAATTCATTTTGTGTTTTGTGTTTTGAGTGTCCATTTTGAGATTTTTGAAAATGTCTTCTTTTTGGTATTTTGAAAAATTG
>CAIGRP010026978.1:0-16303 GCA_903798385.1 Fraxinus cuspidata | reverse complement strand
AAAAAAAAAAAAAAGCTTAGCCAAGTCGAGCCGTCGAGCCACAGTAACCAATAACCAAAACTAATCAAACGGAAAAAAAAGGCTTAGCATATGGCTGGGCTCGGTTCATGAATAGTAACCACCAAGTGACTCTTTTATTTATTTATGTAGGAAAATGTTAAAACATTCAATTGGGAACCCAAATGTTACGAAAGTGGAATGTTCGGCGTGAGGCTGCCAAAATATTATGTTGCAGATCCACTCACAACATTTTAAATATGTTGGGGACCCCATCCGTAATCTCTCTCTCTCTCTCTCTCTACACACACACACACATATCCACAGACACAGACAACATGTACTGAGAATTTTTAACTTTTGACAGTAATATTCAAAGGAAAAATTCTTCCAGATCTTCATAGTATTGCTAAGAAAATATTAATAAAAAGTTGCTTCAAGGAAAGTTATTAAAGAATCTTTCCTAAAGCAGTAAAAAATGTCATAACCTCAGGTAGTTTATTAATTTGTTGACATGTTTTTAGTACTCGATGTGGGCTAAAGAACAACATTGATTCTTATGTTCTCCCTTCCATTATCGAGGTCGGGCATGTGACTCTTATGTACAACGTTTGTCGAAGATGGGTGGGATAGTATATTGAATGGATAAAAATCTGACTAACCGGTTATAAATGAAAAAAGGTTCTTGTTACAATTTTTATTTCACTGAGGAATGACCTTAGGATCTTTATTGGAGAGAGATAACGGTCCGTTTCACGTGATTTTTGAAAAGTCAAAATGAATTTTTAAAACTCAAAAGATGCTTTTAGACCCACGTGATTAATTTCATAAAAGTGTTTCTTCTAGTTAAAAGAGTTTTTAGAGGAAGCTAACTTAATATAATTTCACATAAAAGTTCAATGTAACTTCCTCTAAAAGTTGTTCTGAAATAGAGAACTCTTTTAACAATTAGTTTTTAAATACCAATTTAGATAGATTTCCCAAAAAACTTTTCAATAAGAAGTAAAAGTGAAAACACAATTCTTGTTAAACATATAATCGAAACATTTTTTAGTTGGGCCTATGATGTTTTGGCAGACTGGATTTGATTTGCTATTTCTTTGTTATGACGTTTAGATAATTTGATTTTTTATTTACAAATTTCAGCGTCAATGTCTTTTTTTAGTGAAGAAGAGGCTTACATGTTTTGTCAAAATTATGCAAATCGCCTTGGGTTCTCAATTCGTAAAGTTCGGTTTATAAATGCTGAAGATGGGAAACAGGAAAAGGGGGAAAAAACGCGATTTCTTTTTCCATCTGAAGGGCATCCAAATCTGAAAAATAACGTTGAAATGTCTTTGAATCAACATGATAGAGCTTCTTGAAGATAAGGGTGTAAATTTGACATCCGGATCACCACACATAAATCATTTAACATTTTTCTCAAATGTCAAATGATTGTGAATGTACACCTTAATTTATTTTGTTGGTTTATTTTGCCATCGAGACAATCACAAGATTCGATGTTGGACAAGTATAGAATTGCTACATTATAGACAATGTAACAACTTGAAGAGCAAGACCGAAGCATCTTCACATCATTTGCATTCAAAAAAAACTCCAAGAAGAACTTGGGAAAGCAAATCAATATCGAACCGTTCAAATGGTTAGCAATGAATTTGTAATGCAACAGTTTTAAGGAAGAAAAGAGCTCGAAGCACTAGGTATTTTGGGATGGTAAGGCGACTACATCTAGTTGTAAGCAATTTGAATTTTGCGGGATACTTTGTCGGCGCATATTTAAAGTATTTTCACAAAAATATTGTTTTGAGATTCCCGTGGCATATTTACCACATCGTTGGCATCATGGCGTCTTACGTGGTAAAGAAGGGGTTGGTGCATTTAACAAATTGCAACATCTCATCTTGAATAGAAATAACTACAATAAATGTTAAATGACTAATGAATTAGCCGTTGGAGATGACATCATCTATTTTCCTCCTACTTCAAAGATAAAGGGGCGTCCTAAGCAAAATCGAATGAATGGAGGAAAAGAATTGAGAAAAAGGAGCATTACTTGCTCACTTTGTAAGCATAGTGGCGATGACATCACAATGTTTCCAAAAAAGGAAAATGTTGATTCATCAAACTATCCTATATGCGAGAAGAAGAGGAAGAAGTCCGCAAAAGACATTTACTTAAATTCTATATTTTCTTTGATTTAACTGATTCAAATCTTAAATTTAACTAAGCAAGAAAGTAACTCAGAAAGACCCATTTAACCCTAATCCATCGACCCGAATCATTTACTATTTTTTTTGGGATAAATAATGATATCATTTTATAGTACATTAAAAAGTTAAATTTTATAAAATCATAGTTGATGTACATACTACGTATAATATATAATAGAGAATTAATTTATTAAGAATCTTGCTTAGTTTGATGATGTGTTTATTAAAATTTAAAACCTCTACGCAACTTTTACTACATCAATAATCATATGAAAGTAATGCAAATTCGGTTTTCAACCTAGAGAGAAAAATAGGTAAGATGTGTGGCTTGATTTGGGAAGATCAACATCTCTAAATTGGTATTTGGATCGTGGGTATCAAACTCCTTTTATGATTGAGATTTTGACTAAGAAGTAAGTACAAGACAACGTGACAAGCAAGCAAATCAATGACAAGTGATCTAACCTCGTTTTTTGGATTTCAAGTAAGTTTTAGGGAGTACAGTTTACAATATGTTAAAAAACACGGTAGCTGTATCAATTAAGAAAAATGTTTTCTGTAATTTTTTTTTTTTTTTCATTATAGATATTGCTTCTGTTTGGTACACATTAAAATTTTTATTCTCGTACTTTTACTCATTTTCAACCACATATTCTTTAATAAAATAATATTTTCCATCACATCAATAACTTTTCCTTCTTTTTTAACCTCACATTCTCCATCAATCTACTATTCCAGAATTCATTTTTCGAAAATAACGTGGCTCAAACACACCCATTATCTTTTTCTTCTTCATTAAAAAATAGAAGATAACACGCGACCACGTCATCATCGTCCAAGATTTGGCGGTTGACAGTGTCCACAATTATATTCTCCATCCCACCTCCCTACGCCACCCTCTTCTTTCTCCTCTACCTGCACACACACAAAGATGCCTGTGAAAGAAGCGGCGTTGATGGGCTACGGCGGCGGAGGAATACTCCTCTGCTTGCGGCGTTTTAATTTACCTAGTTGCAGCTGCCTTGTTTCATTAAAACCACAATTAGCAAATACAAGTGCCATTCAACACAACTTCTCGAGTGCCTTCACCAATCAACGCTCATTTCTTGCCAAAACCCATCATAATCATAGACTCGGGTTCGTGCTCAGAGCCGCCGAGTCAACTCAATCACCACCCTCCGCCACAACGGGAATCGCCGACAAATCCATAGTCCCCGATGAAGAGTTTTCGCTAGCCAAGGTTCTATTTTTCTTCTTGTTCTTGTTATATTTGGATGTTTTTATTTCTCTCTTATGATATTATTAAGGGAGTAAATGGAGAGCGTGTCATAATCTATGTAATAAATTAAGCGAAATTATAGAACTTTAAAATATTAGCATTGTCATATCAATGGTTTATACTCTTCAAGTGTCACCATATTAGGCTTAGAAAAAGTCAATTTGATTTGTCAAGAATGATTGCAACTTGGGTTCGATCCCAAAAAGCTAACCAATTAGCTAAAGTAAGAAACGTAAAACAATCACCATACCGTGCCTCCTATCAAAAGGACCATATTTCAGCAATACTGCCTTACCATGGAGGCTCCATAATCTTGAGAGTTCACCGTTATAGAATCTCACCCCGTAGCTATTCATTGAGGCTCACACACGTCCGGGGATTTGTCTTGTGCATTAACGTGGTTAAGTTTGGGATGGTTCTTAATTTCTAATACTTCTTGTTAAGACTTAGGGTGCTGTTTTGAAAGGTTAACCTATTAGGTTGGATGGTTGGATCTCCTTATAATTTCAAAACAAACACCATCTCTAATAGACATGGACTTTTATTTGCGCATCTCCAATAAGAACATTTGCTTCCAAAAAGTCATTTTGATTGTTACAGTAGCAATGCAACTGCAATATTGAAACTGATGAAGTAATATATCTGTGAATTGTCTTGTAACTTGAATCATTTTTCGTATCTTTGTATGTTATAGTTCTGGCATTATATATATGTCAAGCTGTTTAAACGAATGCTATCGTGTGTGTCATGAATGTGCACAGTTGTTTATGTAATTTATTCACCGGTAGTTTTAAACTTAATACCATATCTCGATATGAGAATGGGATTGAATTAGAGGGACAAGCGTAAGGGGTTTGTCTGTCTGAGGAAGGAGAGGGGGGGGGAGGGGAGTGATTTATGTCCTTGCTATTTGACAGATGGACCATTAAATATGGATTGTTCATTTTTCTGCTGTTATTTTAGTTTTTTGTTAATTCTTGTCCAGTTCCTCTAGAGTAGGGAGGATTAGGACAATAGTGAAAGAATAGATTTTGCGTGCACAATAATAAGAATAAAACTTTAATATATTCATTTAAGAACGAACCATTCTGAACTTCTATTTTGTCTAAAAGTAGAAATTTTAAAACTATAGTTTTATCATTCAAAGAGTAGTCAACAAACATGGGAAAAGGGCATAAACATGCACATAATCTAAGACATGCATGATTTTGTGGACATTTATGTGTTATCAATGGACTTCTTTCTCCGTACCTTTATTAACCTCTTATCAAGTTAAAACTACAACACCATCTTAAGTGCGACGTGCCTCCATTGGGCAACCAATCCATCCGGCCAATAGTAGAACTAAATTGAGAATCAAATACATGGAAACCAAATTAGTTCTGGTTTCCTCTTGTTTTTTGATAAACTTACATGATTTTAATGAATAAAAAAGTTGATCTCTTTGTCATGATGTGATCCTTATTTTTACTCAAATCTTAAACAGTTTTCATTTAGAATGACTAACTTTTGACTGTTATATTCAGGTCTCTTTTGGTGTCATTGGATTAGGCCTTGGAGTTTCACTTCTCTCGTGAGTACATTCCATTGTTTATGCAGGAAAACACTTTGATCTTGTTAGACGACCATCACAGTTGGAAGAAACTACACCTACATCCCGTTGGGACATTATTGAGATGGAACAACTGTTATTTCCTTAAAAAATTATATGTCCTCTACATTTCATTAATTGATAAATTGAAAAAATAGATGAATTGTCCCCAAAAAGATAGAGAAGACGAACCAATCCACCTCGTGATGCCTCTTCATGTTAGTATTAGTGCAGGCATCAGTTGACCCCAGCAACTAGTGACTCAATCACGATCATTAGTACTACCAAGTTCATTGTTACACCACAACTACTCATCTGCATTGACCACAGTGTGCTGCTTGACCAGCCACCAAGTTTGCTCCCAATTAACATACTCTCATTACCCTTATATTATCATGCATGACCTTGACACAACCAGACCAAGATACTAGGTCGTTGCTCGGGCTGGTGGTTGCTTGGTAGAAAATTATATGGGAAAAGTCAAGTAGTACTTTTTTTATTTTATTTGTAGTTTCATAGTGGCTTCCATATATAATTTGTTTATATGTGGAATTTCTTGTCATATCCTAGAAATCAGACCATTAATTTGTATTTTCCTACAATTCTTCATTATGCATTCTTTTCCTCGTGGTTGTCCAACATTATATTAAAGAAAAATTTGAAGTTTGGCCATTTCGATTCTTTGCCCTTAATTTCCAGAAGCATATAAGACATGAAAGGTATCATAAATTATGACATAGGCTTCTGTGCTCAATACAGTTATGGTTTTGGTGCGTACTTTAATATTCTCCCGGGATCTGAATGGTCTGCACTGATGCTGACATACGGCTTTCCTCTAGCAATCATTGGCATGGCTCTCAAGGTTAATCCGATTTTCTTTCAATTTTGATGTAAATCTTTCATTTTAGATTATTTGATTCCTACTGTTTTCTAAAGCCAGGTTATTCACTACTACATACTTTGTCATCATTTGTACTGTTTTTACATTTTAATCATTAGGTGACGCGTGAGAAGGCATACACCTCTAGTGATTCCATTTGCTGATCTTAAAAAAATGAATTTGATTGCTTTGTATCATTGGTCGATTCATTATGTGTGTTCTTGTTTTGCAGTATGCGGAACTTAAACCCGTTCCCTGCTTAACATATTCCGATGCTCAGATGCTGAGGGAAAAATGTGCAACTCCAATACTTAAGCAGGTAAAGTTCATTTTTTTGTTATACGATTCTCAGGCTGAGCAAGACGATCTGATCTCCTATTTTGCTACTAATTTTTTATTGAAGACCCCTAGAGAGAGTGTTTGTTTTTGCTGGTCATGATCTTTCCATTCCTCTCCCTGTACTCCTTTCTATATAACGAGAAACTGTATTTCGAGTTTGAATTATGAAGGGGCAATATGTTCAAATAAATAATTAATATTAAGGTGGACTGCCGTTAATCTCATGTGTCGCCTAGTTTGTTGCCTCATTTGCGTGAGAATTGACAATTTTATCATAATTTTTTAGGTAAGAAATGATGTTACAAGATACCGTTATGGGGACGAGCAGCATCTGGATGAAGCTTTAAAGCGAATCTTCCAATATGGAATGGTAGTTAATTTCCCCGCTTTTCTCGTTCAAAATAATGTCATTTCCTGCCATTTATTTTCCCTATTCTTTTTGTAGCGAGAAACAGAGACTTTTGGGGTTGGATCGAGGATCTTTTTCTTTTATTAACACAGCCCAACCAATACACTACAACTTACAAAGCTAGAAAAACTTTTGATTTCATAAATGCTCAAATGTGATGTTAATATCGTTTGTTTCTTAACGTTGCTTTAACGTCCAGTTGTTCACGGGACTTACCTTCACCAGGAGTGCAAACTAAATTCTACATATCGACAAAATTGCATGCATTTAATTTATAGCAGAAGTATATCAGAAGATTGTTAATACATGAGGTTTTTTTTTCTTTTTTTTTTTTTCTTTTTTTTTCTTCTTTTTTTTGCCAATCAGGGTGGTGGAATTTCACGAAGGAGTGCACCAATTCTGCAAATGATTCGTGAAGAAGTACGCCACTTAAATTCTCTTTGTTTTCCGAGCATTACATCACTATTTTTACTCTTCTTTGAGCTTTCAGCTATAGTATGTGTAGTAGCATATTGATCATTTTATTACTTCATATGAATGTGTAGGCCAAAAGAGGCTCTCATTCATAAGAGTGACAATAACATGTTAGAAAAGATAGGAGTGGACCGAAGTTGCTAAAACTTAGTTGCTTTAGATTTCATATATCTTGAAATGAACTGAACAGAGTGTTGGAAAATGTTGACGCCAAATTTTTTGGGATCCATATTATTTTTATATGAATAGCCTTGACTATGAAATGATTTTACCTGATTTGTGCTCCGTCAATTCCATTAGCTGTTTCCTTTGTTCTTTCTAATCTTATGAACCTGCTTCTCTCTTTGAGGTTACGGAGGATGGTAAATACTGTTTAGTATTGGTGTTTGAGGCAAAAGCCCTGCAGTTGTCAGATTTTGAACAAAGACAGGTGAGAAGATCCACCGAGTATTGTACCATAAGTCTTTAAAATCCCTTAAGGTTGCTTCTGTTATCAAAAAAGCTCACTTTTTCTCTTCCAATTTTTTGGATTTCTAGGCCAAATTTACTTCTTTCTTTGGACCAGGGATCACAGCCGAAGTTTGTAAGTTCTAAAACCTCAAATTGCATGATTATACGTTGTATATAAACTATTTCAAGATTCGAAGATAAGTCATTAAGAGAATGGATTTTGAGTTGGAACTCTTCAAACTAATCAGTGAATTTTGTGGGTGCAGTGAAGGGAGAAAAAGATTTATACGAGGTCCGGCTAATTTCCAATACAACATAGTAGACCTTCTTGAAACTGTTGCAAGTCTTTTGCATGACATTTACAGTTTGATATCATTACTGTGATATTCCTCGAGGGAATCTGTACATATTTGTGACCCGTTGTACAGTACTTTTTCTGCTGATATAAGAGGAACAAACTTATAACACAATCTTTTTATTGTATTCAAAAATATATTGATTCATTATTAAGAATTAATATTTACATTTCCACATCAGTAAATCCACAGCAGTACAGACTACTCAACAGCTTCACTCCTTGCTGTCATAACCGTTTGCCTTGTGTTTATTTGGACCACCAAGTTGTTGTATAAAGATTCCAACATGATCCACAAATTAAGGAACTACCTAACAACCATAGGTTCTAGATTATTCTTGTAACATTGCCTTCGATTATATAATTCAGCAGTAGCTAAATGAACGGCATTGAAGTTGTAGAAAAATGGTTGATCATCATCTTGCTTTCATTTAAATTTCAACTTGGTATCGGAGCCTACCCGGGCCAACGCCAGTAACACACCACAAAATGCTGACCCTGTCACTGCTCCTGCATCTATTTCCAGTAGCATTGCTGCACCACCACTTGGAAACAATCACCTCAAACCCTTTGGTGTTAACCTTACCCAAATTGTGTCTGTGAAGCTAGACAAGAATAATTATCCGCTCTGGAAAAATATGATTCTCCCAATCATTCGAGGACACAATTTGGAAGGGTATATTCATGGGACAAAGGCGTGTCCGCAAGAATTCACTGGCATTCAAAATATTGGTGAAACTGGAACCAGTGTTGAGATTGTTAAGAATCTAGAATATTGCCAATGGATGTCCACGGACCAACTACTAATGGGATGACTTTACTCTTCAATGACACCAGATATAGCCATGAGAGTGATGGGTGCAACAAACTCAAATGAATTATGGACTACCATTGAGGAGAGTTATAGAGTCTAAAATAGATCTAGGATCACCTTTCTCACTGGTAAACTCCAAAAATCAAGGAAAGGAAACATGAATATTGATCAATACTTAAACAAAGTCAACCAGCTTGCTGATAATCTGGAAATTTCTTGCAAAACTATCACTCAATCAGACCTGATTACTCAAGTTTTAGCAGGTCTTGATGAAGACTATACACCAATTGTTGTCCAAATCAATAGCAGGGATCACATCTCTTGGGGAGAACTTCAATCCACATTGATGACCTATGAAAGCAGACTAGAACACCTCAACTCAATCAGAAATGAAATGGCAGGGATAAGCATTGACCAAACCTCAGCTAACCTCTCTCAAAGGTCTGGTTTTAGTCATCATCACTACAGGTCTAACATGCCAAATATGGGGGGAAGGTTTACAAACTTCAATCATTACAGAAGTGGCAGAAGAGGTAGAAACAGAGGATGAAGCTTACATGGAGGTAGCAGGCCAGTTTGCCAAATATGTGGGAAAGTTGGGCACAAAGAAAATGTGTGTAACTTTAAATATGATGAAAGATACACTGGGACATCACCAAATCAAAGGATCAGCTACAACTCTTCACTAACAGCTCTCATGGCTTCTCACAACACCGTGAATGATCCAGCATGGTTTGAAGATACTGGAGCTAGCAACCACATCACTTCTGAGAAAAGGAACATCATCCCAGCTAGGGAGTACACTGGTAAGGAAAGAATCATGGTAGGAAATGGAAATAAGCTACTCATTTCACACTTTGGAACCACGCACATACTTGCCTTAAATGATAAAACATTGGTACTGAACAACCTGCTACACGTGCTTGAAATCAAGAAAAATCTTGTTAGTTTCTCACAGCTAACTTCAGATAATCAGGTTTTCAGGGAATTTCATCCTAACTGTTGTTTTGTCAAGGACCTGTCAACGAAGGAAGTGATACTGCAAGGGAAGCTTAAGGAAGGTCTGTATCAACTGGAGTTTCCTCACCAAAGCACCAACTACCTTAATCAACTTTCAAGCTCTTCAAATAAATCATACTGCAACCTTTCCTCTGCTCATTTCAGTCAAGAATCTTCAACTTTTCTTAGTTAAAAGTCCCCTGCTAATTCAAGTCAAGAGTATTTAATTTCCAACGTTGATGTATGGCACAAAGGGCTTGGTCATCCCTCCAGCCAAGTGATGACTCAAGTGCTTAAAATATGTAATATGAAAACAAAAGAAAATGACATCAAATCATTTTACAATGCATGTTAACTTGGCAAGTCTCACATGTTACCTTTCTCTTTGTCTTCATCACATGCCAAAACTCCCTTAGAATTAGTGTACACTAATATATTGGGACCAGCACCAGTTCTGTCAACATCTGGATTCAGATATTACATAACCTTTCTTGATGATTTCAATAGGTTCACTTGGATTTACCCTCTAAAACAGAAGTCAGAAGCCTTGAATGTGTTCAACCAATTCAAGAAACTTGTTGAAAATGAATTGAACAACAAAATAAAAACACTCAGGCTGACTGGGGAGGTGAATATAGAACTTTCTCAAACATTTTGACACAAGAAGGCATAGAATTTAGACATCCATGCCCCTACACTTCAGCCCAAAATGGTAGAATATAAAGAAAACATAGGCATATAACTGAGACCGGTTTGACACTTCTAGCTCAAGCCCAATTACTTTTAAAATATTGGTGGGACTCCTTTCAAACTGCCACATACCTCATAAATAGACTACCTACACTCACTCTTGAATTACAATCACCCTACCAAGCTCTTATACAAAAAAAGAGCCTAACTATAGAACCTTAAAGGTCTTTGGGTGTGCCTACTATCCTTGTTTGAGACCCTATCAAAGACACAAATTCAGCTTCCACTCCACAAAATGCATCTTTTTTTGCTACAGTGACTCCCATAAAGGCTATAAGCGTTTGAGCTCCGTAGGAAGGTTATACATCTCGAGACATGTTGTTTTTAATGAACTTGAGTTTCCCTTTGAGTCCTTATTCGCTGTAAAAAACCATTCCAAGTCTGTAGTTCCTGAACTTGTAGTGCCATGCTTTCATCTTCCATCTGAATTCAACAACTCAATCATAGCTTCCAATCCTATTGATAAAACTCAGCTTGAAGCAAATCATGTTCAGCATCACTCACCCGGTTATTTAAGTGACAATCAACAGGAAAATACTTTCCATGATAACAACACTGAAAACTTCGACATAAATGTAATATAGGAAAATATTGAATCAGAACATGCAGAATCAACATCTGATATACCATAGAATAATGAAATGATTGAAGGTGTTCAACAACCAGCTGAAATTGAGATTGAGGAAAGACAAAGAATTCAAAATGAGCATCCTATGATCACTAGAGGTAAAGTTGGGGTGTTCAAACCTAAAGCTTACTTAGCAAATTCAGCTGAAAATGTTTCAGAAGTGTCTGAGCCTAAAAATGTGAAAGAAGCAATGTTGAGTGCAGATTAGAAGAAAGCCATGGAAGAAGAATACAATGCCTTAATAAAGACCAAAATTTGGAAGCTTGTGCCTCCACTACCAACCTACAACATAGTGGGAAATAAATGGATTTTTAGAATCAAGCACAACACAGATGGATCGGTACAAAGGTTCAAAGCCAGGTTCGTAGCAAAAGGTTTTCATCAGTCTCCTGGAATTGACTACCATAAAACATTCAGTCCAGTCATTAAGCGATCAATTCTAAGGATTATACTCACTCTGGCAGTTGCTAAGGAATGGACCATCAGACAAATAGACATTAACAATGCCTTCTAAATGGAGAACTAGAAGAGACATTAAATGTGAGTCAGCTTGAAGGATTTGTAGACAAATCAAAGCCTGATTATGTATGTAAGCTCGAAAAAGGCCCTCTATGGATTGAAGCAGGCACCTAGGGCCTGGTATGATAAACTGAAGGCAACATTTCTGAGCTGGAAGTTCAAGCAATCTGTAGCTGACACTTTATTGTTCTATTTCAAGAATGAAAGACAGGAGATCTTTGTTCTCATTTATGTTGATGACATTATTGTAACTGGCAATGACAAGGATCTGGTGAAAGGTTTTATAAATACATTGAACAAAAAATTTGTACTAAATAATTTGGGAAGATTGCATCACTTTCTTGGAGTAAAGGTAGTATGGCATAATTCAGATCTTCACCTTACTCAGACAAGATACATTGCTGACTTGCTTAAGGGGTTAGAGCTGCAAAACTTAAAGCCTTGTCCTACACCTATTACTGCTGGCAGAACAATCCCCAAATCTGATGGTGAAATATTGGTTGAACCCTCAATCTACAAAAGTGCAGTTGGAGCATTACAATACCTCACACATACCAGACCGGATATCACATTTGCAGTTAACAAATTGAGCCAGTTTCTGCAAACTCCAACCTTTATACACTGGTAGGCATTGAAGAGGGTGTTAAGGTACCTAAAGGAACAATTAACCATGGCTTATGGATTCAAAGAAGCGACAGATTGAGTCTGAATGGTTACTCAGATGCAGATTGGGCCTCTTATCTGGATGATAGAAGATCAATAATAGGTTACAACATTTATTCTGGGAGAAAACTTGACAGCTTGGTCTTCAAAGAAGTAGCATGTCGTGGCACGATCAAGCACATAGTCAGAATAGAGGGCCCTTGCATCCACTGCTTCAGAAATTGCCTGGATTCAGTCATTGTTTCAAGAACTGGAACTTCTATTAGCAGGAACCCCAACTCCGTGGTGTGATAATATTAGTGCAGGTGTCTTGGCTGCCAACCCACTTTACTATGCCAGAACAAAACATATAGAGTTAGACATTCATTTCATCAGAGGCAAGGTGCTTGCAAAGAAACTGGAAGTGAGATATGTACCTACTTCTGATCAAATTGCAGACCTAATGACTAAAGGCCTAAATCACTTAAGGTTCCTATTCTTGAAAGACAAGCTTGGAGTTACCTCCGTACTATCCAGATTTAGGGGGGGGGGGTATTGAGAATTAATATTTACATTTCCAAATCAGTATATCCACATCAGTACATACTACTCAGCAGCTTCACTACTTGCTGTCATAACTGTTTGCCTTGTGTACATTTGGACCACAAAGTTGTTGTATAAAGATTCCAACATGATCCACAAATTAAGGAACTACATAACAACCATAGGGTCTAGATTATTCTTGTGACATTGCCTTCGATTATATAATTCAGCAGTAGCTAAATGAACGACATTGAAGTTGAAGAAAAACGGTTGATCATCATCTTGCTTTCATTTAAATTTCAACTTTCATCAATATGTTTAACAGACATTACAAGGTCAATATCATTTGAAGAACACATTTGAATGAAAAGGGTTTATCCCGACCTTTTCTTTAAATAAAGAACCTTTTTTTGAACTGCGGCTCGTAGTTTCTCTATGCTGTTAGGTAGCAAATTGATGCAAGTTGGTTAAGAAAATTCCAAGAAAACGCATAAGTTGGTTAAATTTTGCTCTAAGTTTCAAGTTCATGAATCTCAAGATAATTCTTTAAATCATCCTAAAATTAGTTGATTTAGAAAATTGGCAGCTTTTGTCCTAATTATTCAATTTCAAGTAATTCCTCAAACTTATGAGTCCTATAATTGAATATGAAAGCTTTATGTCATATAGTATCAGTAAATTCAATAAAAACTTACAAGCAAACTCCATTAAAGGTGTGCAATTTTCAAAAGAATAAAGCTACTTTGACATCTACAATGCCCCACTTATCTGCAAATGCAATAGATACACAAGTCGCCAAGACATTTACAATGCGAGTAATAACGGCTGACATGAGAGAAGCATCACTTCCAAATCCAATGGTTTTAAAGAGCACAGGGGCATAGAACATAACCACGTTGATGCCAATAAGTTGTTGAAAGAAAGGGATCAAGATGGACATAATCAACTGAGGACGATAGCACTGCCTCTTAAAGATATTTTGCCATGGATTCTGCACTAGTCTTGCTTCATTTTTTGCTGCAAGAATATCATTGAATTCAGCATCAACATTTTCAACTCCACGAATGTGCTTGAGCAGTGCTTTTGCCTCTTCTTCCTTTTCCCTATCCACAAGAGTTTGGGGTGTCGGAGAGGAAAAAAGATGCAATGATGATGATGATGATGATGATGACAGGTACCCCTGCCAATCCAAGGCCCAGCCGCCCTCAATCTTGGCAAAGAAATAGTTGAACAAGTTGGGTACCAGTATTCCAATTGTGATCATCAGTTGGAAGCAAACATTAAAAGCTCCATGATAGTTGTATGGAGACATCTCCAATAGATAAAGAGGCACTGACTGCATAATTGACAGAGTCAAACCAAAGTTAGATAAATTGATCCAACTTCTACATTAATAAGAAGAGTAAATTCTAATAAAAATTAATTGGTTAGATGAATTGATCCAACTTTTACATAAATAAGAAGATTAAAAAATTAATTGGTTACCTGGTTAGCAAAGCTAACGCCAATAGCCAATAAAACACGGCCTATGATTAACATGCTAACGTGCGCTGCTGCAGCGTTGATGATGGCACCAACCAAGAAAATTATTCCTCCAAACATCATCGACTTTCTCCAGCCAAATTTCTTGGTCATTGTTGATGCAAAAAATGACGCTACAAGGACAGCCAAATAGATGGAAGATTTAAAAAGTGTCAAAATCTGGCTGTCAAACTTGCAGTATTGATTAGTTAATGTATCATCCATCTGTTTGTAGTAAACAGATGGAAAGAATTTCTCAAGAAAAGGCGCCATGGAAGTAACTCCACTTGCATCAAGAAAATCAAGAAACTTAAACCAAAATTCTTCTTGAATAATCAAAACCATGAAAAAGAATTACAAAGCTAAATTGTATACCTGATCTACCAATATCGCATCCAAAGATAAATCCTCTCATAGCTGAAGCCATTAAAATTATTATCACATACAATGTGAGTTTTCCAGGGTACTTGGTAGGATCATCACCATGGCCGCCACGGATAACCGTAATACCAACACCACCCATCTCAGAATGCAGAACACAGAAAAACAAAGAGAAAGAGAGATTAAATTGCATTGAAAACTCGAAACTGCATTGGTATATATAGAGCCTTGGAGGGACGAAAAAGACTTGTTTGTTTAGAAGTATAAATCAGATTAAAGTTGGGATACCAACTCCGACATGAACATGAACTCAGTACATTCCCTGTTTTTATGTTGTTTTTTGATAAAATTGTTCTTGCCATAACAGAGTTTCCTACAATGTTGTCAAAATCGGCCAAGCCCGACCAATTTGACCGGTAAAATCGGGAACCGGGCCAAATGATGTCCGGTTAACTAATTATGACAAAACCGCTAAAAAAATCATTGAAGCGGCCAGTTGAACCGTAAACCGGTAACGGTTTTGAACTGCTTTTTCGATTTTTTTTTTTTTAGTTCTTAAGAATTTTTTCGATTTTTTTTTTTTTAGTTTTAAAAATTTTAACTTAATGAATAGGCTCCATACATTGCAATTCTAAAGCCCATAGAGAATCATTGGATGTTATGCTCATTTTATAGATGTAATTCTCTCAAATAGTTTCATAAACTTTCAATGTGGGATAGTGCCTTTTATAGATGCTCTTATTTCCAATGATTTCATAAACTTCCAAAGTGGATTAGTGACATAACAAAAAAAATGTTAAAATATCCATCAAAATCATTTTTCAAATGTCTATCAAATTAACTAATTTGATTTTGAATCACAACTNCTCTTATTTCCAATGATTTCATAAACTTCCAAAGTGGATTAGTGACATAACAAAAAAAATGTTAAAATATCCATCAAAATCATTTTTCAAATGTCTATCAAATTAACTAATTTGATTTTGAATCACAACTAATTAAATTGTAATATTCACCTTCATCCTTTCATTTATTTAATTTTCAAATTTAACTTAAATTGCACTTGATTATTAATACATTAATGTTAGATATCACTTTCTATAAGTTTAAACTATTTTATTTTAACAAAGTAAACTATTTGAACATATTTATTTTTAATTTTTGAAGTATCAACACTAATTTTAAGATAATGAATCTAATAAACAAATACATATTTACTTTGAATTATTAATATGAAAAATAAACTCTTTTCATAGTATTTTATTATTTTTGTATGTATTTATTGCATCCGGTTCGATCCCAATTCGACCCCGATTGAACCTTTTGACCATTGACCCTTTACATTTTTTGGGTCGATTTTCAAAACATTGGTTTCCTATTCCTAGCCCAACAAGGATGAACCACTTTAGGGGCACCGTGTGCGGGTTGAGAAAACATTAAAATGGTAGTTGGCACAGTACCCCGTGACCTTTGCCTTTCAGGAAATTACACTCAGCCCTACTTTTAAAGTTTACACTTC